>JAPYZC010000723.1:0-26708 GCA_030522665.1 Ichneumoninae sp. A BG-2022a | reverse complement strand
TAATCTTTTCAGTACCTTTAGTATACATGATTTTTTCAGATTTTTACACCATCAAGAAGTACTTGCAATTTTCTCTTATTGTTGTCGAACTTATGCGAAATCAGCGTGCAGCGAGATTCCCTCCTTAAGGTGATGTGAAACACTATGGAGTGCGTGAGAGATAGCATCAGTGGTGCTCTCGGCGGAGCGAGAGTGACAGGCTGAGAACGTGTTACGCATCACCTTAAGGTGAAGTGAAAGTCACATGACGGGCCCATGAGTGTGAGAGAGATAGTTACAATTTTCAAATTAACTTTATTCAATGGTGCTAATTTTTTTTAGATGAATTCGGGCCGGATGCGAAATTACCGTGTGCATCCGGCTCGAATTTGCTTTTTCCTCAAAAAAATTAGCACTCTTGAGAAAAGTTCATTACAGTTTTCATTACCGACCGCGATATTTCACTTCCCCTTAAATGGGTGAGCGGGAGATATTTTCTCGGAGATGGGTGATTACCCTGTAGAAACACCAATCTCTGAGGAAAAAGCCGTCTGTGTATGGTCAGGTTTTCCGCAGTTTCCCTGTGCCCTTGTTCGAATGCGACAAAGGGGGTAAGTTGGCTATTTCGGTAGAAACCTGAGACCAGCACAGGAAGAGGCTCCTGTGCAACTAGGAAGAAGACGAAGAAGAAGGGGGTAAGTCGGTTGCGGACGCAATCCGGGGCGAGGTGGGGTGTGTAAAAGAGGAACGAACCTGTACAGGTGGAACAGGCATTAAAAAAAAATAAATAAACGTTAAATAATACGGATAATGAGAGTCACAAGGGGGGACCGGATACGGACGCGGGCCGACCCTGTAACCGGCACAATGCCTATAAACGGAAGAAAAAAGCAAAAAATAAATAAATACGGACAATGAGTCCATTGTGCATACCCGATGGTTTTTCGGCGGGCTCCCGTTCATCTGGGGTAACTCGCGATACCACTCTGGCTTCGGAGACTGTTCTGTCGAAGCGTAGTACTCCGTTGCCGACATCCATTTTACAAAAGTTCCTGAAGTCATGGTGACCGACTATGTGCTGAGCAGCCTCGTTCATAGCCGATATATTCAAGTTACCCCTTGGAAAGTAGTACTTGTACATTCTCTGTTTGCAGTCGAATCTTGCAGACTGGGAACTCCCGGCGGGAGACCAAGCTATACACTTGATGTCTCTAGGCAGCAGTCTGTTGAGAATTTTGCAGTATCCCAGTTCCTTTTCGACTTGGCTCTGCGCGTCCGGCGCGAGACGACTGCGAACGTCCAGCGATATCACTTGAGAGAACGCGCTTACGCCCTTGTCCGTACGTCCGCATCTGTGATAATTCGAGCTCTGTCGCGACTCTATGCAACACGATTTTTTCAGAGCATTGAAAATGTGCTCTTCCACTGTGTTATTGTTGTCCTCCTGTTCGACGAAACCATGGTAATTCCAGCCCAGGTAAAAAAACTTCAGGAACACATGCCTCGTGGAGGATCTGCAAGAATGGGGTTATCAAAATGCATTTTTTTTTCTGATCAACTCCATACGGTGAAACTCACCGTGAAAAATCAAAACGTTTCTCTCCGTTCGCAGTTTGCGTTTCATTTTTCCTAAAATTCCGCGCGGCCGAGTTTTCCGCCTTTTTTATTATCCTCTTTAACTGAAAATTGTGAGCTTCCAGTTGCACAATTCTGTCGACCAGACTCTGCAAACAATGGTGAATTGTCGATACTCTTGTCGTCTCGGAGTACAAACGGAATTCCTCGCCGTACCTGCTTATCCAGCGTCTCGAGTTCCTCTCTGGTAGAAATGTTTTTGTTACTTTTAATTATCTTAGCGGCGAGTTGGGCCATTTCGATCGTCGCGATATCCTCCAACCGCCACCGGATTGTCGGATATAACGGATACAGCTAACGGGTTTTGCGTCCGAAGATTACAAAAGTTGTTTACACCGAACACTCCGGTGGTTGCACGGGTCGCGCGTTGCCGCGGATACTCGCAGACGACGTTCCTCTCATCCAGCGACACCGGACAAACTTTCCAAAGGTGAAAGACGATTCGGCGGCCGGGCAGCCAACGGTGACACGGAGTTGACGCAACTCCAACGGAAATCACGGGATGAAGAAATAAAAGGAAAAAACGAAGGAAGAGAAAAAAAAAAAGAGGAAAGAAGAAAAAAAAAAAGTACTTTGTCAATCGAGTGACGCTCAAGTAAAGCGTCGAGTAACAATTGTATACTCGCGTCCGCATACCAGAATCTCTGTCAGACAGTGAATAATTGTCTCGTCGTCGATAGGAGTCGTCGGGCCGAAGAATTTTTGTTAATTTCGTGCGATCGGGTGAGCATTATCAAGTTAATTCAGATTATCATCCACAGTGTTGATTGCGAACCGAGCATCCGAGAGAACATCGTAGCTCAAAGTTCCCGAGCTATATTATCATCCGATTCGGTATTTCGGTCAACGTGTGTCAGTAACTATATATTCGTTAAAAAAAAAAGTCCATTAGCACCGATTATAACGAGGCGGCAAGGGGAATTTTTTGTGATAAGAAAAGAGACGCACTGCTCTCGTCGTGCAATACTGGTCGGGTTTCGCGACTGATACATTGAGTTCTGTCTGGGTCTATTTAATTGCCGTTATTAACGCAGCTCTCGACACAATGGAGGGCGGAGGTGTCCTAACGGCCGAACGGAGTCCGGCCCGTGCAAATCTTCACGTCGCATTCACGGAAAAGGGGGAAGTCAAGGAACGTCGCGAGAAGTTTCTGACGGCCAAGTATGGCTCGCATCAGATGTCCCTCATCAGAAAGAGGCTCGCGGTTGAAATGTGGCTCTTCGACGAGTTACAGAAACTCTACGAATCCGTTGTAAGTACAGATTGTTAAAATTAAATAACTTCTTAGAAAAGCCATCCACGAAATGCGTTGCATCTTTGCAGAGCGAGAACGGCAAGAGTCGAGAAGTGGAGGTCGACATAGACGAACTTCTGGACATGGACAGCGACGATCACAGGAGGAGTTATCTGCAGGTAACAAGTTATTAATTTCTAGTCTGGCCATGGACGGATGACTAACGAAACTCATTGTTATTATTCAGGATCTACTGGTGGACGCAAAAAAACCTCACGACGTAAAGGTAAGCCATTGCTGTTGAAATATTGTCAATTAAAATATGCATTGCAACAGACTGGGCGATGAGACATCGAAGCTGGGAGCACGGAGAGGTAAAACGGTATTTCACGGAAATATTTTCTGAGCAATGACAATGTGTGTTGCAGAAGTTTATCAATGATTTGCTGGAGAAAGCCAAAACACTGTGAAGAGTATGCGTCGGCAATACGGCGAGATTTTTTACCGTCAGCCGGTAAATTCGGTGTCGCGAAATTTGCTCACTTTTGAGAATGTAACGGTGAGCCCCGGATGTCGATCCCGCGGGATTAACGATACTCCGGTGCCGGCGGCGGAACTTGGTAAGATGGGTAAAATTTAAACGAACGTAAAAACGGACGCACCGCTCACCGGAACGGAAATTTCTCACAACTATGGGAGACAAGACGCTCCGAACCCACCTATTTTTTATCCCTCACTGTGTAATAAGTAGTATGTTTCATATCGGAGAACGAAACGATTTCATTGAGATTTGGAGCCGACCCGACTCTACAAGTTAATGCAACAAGCAAGGCAGGAAAAAGAGCACCGGGATATATATGCGCGCTATTTGGAACGACAGCTAATAATTATAGAGAAGAGAACCAAGTGCCAAGTAGATATTGTACTAAATGCGATTCAAAAAAAAAGAAAAAAAAAAAAAAAATTGCAATTGACATAATTCGACTACAATGTCTATTGGCCCGCGATGTTACGCAAGAAACATTAGCACACGTAACGTAGAATGTATTTTGTCCTTATTGCACAAAAAAGCAACGAAAAAAAGTGAAAGGAATGCTACCGCTAACGCAGCTCAAAGGGTCTTCGAATACGTAGTAGGAACTGCCAATTTCTTCGCACAATTTTCTTTCTTCGAGTCGATTCGCCCGATTCGCCCGTGATCGACGCGTCCCGCGACCGTCGATTACTCTCTCGCACGGATTAATTGAAAACCGATGTTTTACTACTATACATTAAGTGTCATTAAGAAAGAAAAAAAAAACGCAAAAAAAAGAAAAACCTCAGGGTATATCGACATTACACCGGTACTGGTTATAAATCACGACTGTCCGATAGAATAAAATTATGACGAGTATCTCTTTCAGTTTTGTCTCATCACATTGTAGAAGATCAATCGTCAACGCTAGAATAATTGACATTTGTTTCATTCGTTTGTGCGCACTTATTATTTCGTCGTACTTAAAAATATTGACTGTTGGCCAGTAAGTAATTTTTTTTTACGTTTCGATATTGTAAAGAAAAACAAGAAAAAAAAACATCACTGCCTTTTCAAAAAAGTAGTAGATAATTGCGTCACTTCCGTCACCTCAACTAGAGTAAACGAGTACTTGGATCTCGCCCAATCGCTTCGTAGATACATATCTCTCAGTTATATCAGTGCATATCTCATTTTAGAATGTAATAATTGATTATTAGTAGAGATGTGATAAACAAGTGCGTATGAGGCGATATTTAGCCGCTCTAATAGATTAATTAATCACCGTTCTTACTTCCTCTTTGATTGCAATCTCCGACGTTAGATAAAACGCTTACCCACGATAATTTAATAAACCCTGCCAAACGATACTTCATTTATTATTGACAATCAAGGCTGTTTAAGAATGGATTTTCTTTTTTTTATTTAATCCGTGAGATGTCGAAATAGCAGCTTTTTCTTTTATCAATCGTACCTACATAACTACCGTCTATACTACCACCTATGTTATGGACTCGTCGAATATTCGGCTATTCACACGAACAAACTTGCGAAGCCAACCAAAGTCTCCTAGTCCTGTCTTTATATATATTATATATATAATTTATATATATATAATATATATTCGACATTTGATAAAACTCGAATTTGCATTAGAGTACAACAACGGTGCGACCTTCGACAAGCCCGAAAGGTTTACTACGTAGGTTCGATGCCAAAGAAAGAGCTGTACGAAAATATTTATGAAAAAAAGCGTTTAGTTTTCAAAGTATACGTATGGCGAAACATCAACGACTCGACGATCGAGCGCGTACTATTATTGTATGCCTAATTGTACTGCATAACCACCGCGCGCTCATTAATGTATAGGCTGCAATTATAAAGAAAAAAAAAATCGTAATCTCACGCACACATCCCGTGAACGTACCGGTTACATAATAGTGTGATTTAAGCACTGTGGGACATTCTTCCAATATCGTCGCCGATCAAATATATTTTCAGTCCACTTTCTTTATTGACTTTATATACATTTTTGTACTTGCATCCAAAGTGAAGATTGTAAGGATGCGAATAACCGAGCGTTAGAGCGTAGTTACTACTAATACTCCTCCCACTGTAGCCGGCCTATAAGCAACCGGCGTTTGGCAACCGGAGCGAGTTTAGTCGTTGATAAAACTTTTAAGCCGCACCAATTATACCATCGATAATAAAATAAAAATTAAATAAAGTAACAAAAGAAAAAAAAATTTGCACGACTCAAAGTATGTCGAAGAGAATGTGTACGGGGACATCGATATTGTAGGGCTTTCCGTTGCTCCTGCGTTTGCTACCGCAAACTCAATTGTCGTCCAATTTTTTAAAATAAATTATAAGTACGCATACCTTTGGACACTGTGTCGTATCTGTTTGCGATTATTTTAAAAGCCACGATATACCATTTCGAATGAGCATGTAAAATATTAGGTATTGAAAATAAAGGTTTTGTTTGACGACACCTGCATTAAAAAAAATCAATCAAGCTGCCGTTACGAATACACATTTATTATACATATTCAAATTTACACATGACACGTACGATAAAGTTCCGTCAATGCTTGGATTTTGATATTGTAGTTCTGCAAAGATAAGAAGATTTACGTTAATGACGTTGATTGGGCTGACGGGAGGGAGTTATTTTTATTTCAAACTCACGTTTGCATTTGTTTGCTACCACTCAGAACGATGTACGGTGATTGAGTCTCCTTCTGTTTCGCCTGAAGCAGATTGAGCGTACCCAGCGGAGTGTCGGTCGAGGACATGCGTTTCATTAAAACTTCTTGTTCGGCTTTTTTCATTCTCTTCTCAACTTTATTCTTTCCGGGTCCTTTTCCGTGGAACTTGTGAGACAGATATCTGAAAGCCTCTTTGGCACACAAAACGTGACCGTCGTCATCGATGTACTCGAGTTTGACGTTGGGTTTGAAACTATCCCGCTCTTTGAAGTCGGATGTCGGTCCGTTGAACCTATCACGCCGTCCGAATTTGTCGTCATCCCTATGGAACCGAAGAAACATCGATAGATTCAGACACGATAAATATAGTATCGGGTGGGGGGTCGAAATTTTGAACGATTTAAATGTAAAAGAGACGATATTTCGAAATAGAAAAATGACGAACGTTCAAATGTACAATGGCCTTTCGCCTTTGAATCTTTAAATAGTAAATACAAATTGAGAACTTAAATATATCGAAATTAACTTATACCGAGAACAAATATATGAGTGGGTGATATTGGAAAGGGTGAACCTTTGAATAGACGAAAATTCGAACACTAAAAAGTTCAAGTTCTGGAAATCTAAAATTGAGAATATTAAGAGTTTTCATAATATCGAATTGATTATAGCGGATAGACCAGAAAGACAAATGGTCAGAATACACAATAAAATAGGTATCAACTTTTGTTGTCCATAAATGTCCACACTTCTTTTCTTGTTCATTTTACAAAAAGGTGCGTCTATTTTTCGAATACTTTTGTAAAATTGACAACAAAATAATTGTGGACGTTTGTGGACAAAAACGGTTTGTTAAATGTACAAATCTTTTTTACTGTGTAGCGACAGCTTATCAAACCTCAGCTCTTACAGTTGTTAGGTCTTTCGATATAATTTTCAGCGATTCTTCCCTTTGTCCATTCACTTTCGCTACTTCGACACTCGCTATTCTGGTTCTTCACTGTTGCGCGTATCTAAGTTTTACTCATTCGAAATCTGTATTCTCGTAGGCTATTGAAAATATTAGGGCGTCTCGGTTTTAAACGTCAAAATTTCAACCTTTAAAAATCCGGTCGTTCAAGATGATGACCTGTACCTTCCGAAAATGTATCTTCGAATAAAAATGGCGCTCGAAAAAATTACCTTTTGGTGAAATGGTTATTCGACCTACCGATCTATCGAAAACACTCATTTTACGATATTTTCATATTCGGAATAATGAAATTTAGAAATATTGGCGTTCCTAAATTTCGCTCGTTCAAAATGTTGACCCCTACCCTTCATAATATCATATACTGAGGGAATTTTATAAATCGTGCAAGCCTTACCCATAAGTCTTATCCTCGATGGAATAATTCTGAGCTTGCAAATGCGCGAAGCGAGAGGCGGAAGGGCGGTTGGTGTCTTCCTTCTGAAGATAACCCTTGCTCATCGCAAGCCGCAGAGCACCGCCGACTCCTTGACCAAGCGATGGTTCGACGTCTAGAATCGCTGCCTCCATCGCGACTGGTTCTATCGCGGCTTTCTCTGACGAATTGTTAGAAGAATAATTAGCCAGCTTCGTTTCGTCTATTTTATGATTTTTCTTTTCTATTAATATTACGAGAAGTCTTACCCAGTTGAACCGTGTTCCACGCTCCTCGGCCATCGCCCTCCTCCCCATCTACGGAAGCTTCCTCCTCGGTACCGTCCACAGCAAAGTCCTGTAAGACAAAAATTAAAAACCGTGGATTTCTTAATTCATCACTTTTTATAGTTGGCTACATACAAAACGTATTCCAAATATATCTGCGAGGTACCACACATGTTCTTTATCCCATTTTCCCATATTCCTTAATTCATATGTTTTCGTCACTGGATCCATTCAAAATACATTCCAGAGAAAATAAAGAACATTCGAAAAAACCTATGAATTAAGGAACGGAAGGAATGATATTTCATGGGCATAACGATATTTATACTACGTTTACCATTATTTCCTGATCGTTCTCCTCACGATTCCCTGCCAGTCCATAAGTTGGAATGTCACCAAGAGTTCTGCAGAATTCAGCTGTCGCGTTGAGGATAATGTTTCCCGATTGATTGTCCTCCGCGTTTTCAGCCTCCCGTTTAATCGTCGCGGCAATTCTGTCGATACTCGAAGTGTGTGGTTGCTTGAGACGTTGTGCTTTTCTTAAAGCTAATTCGAATTCCATTTCTTTGTCATCATCCTCGATTTTTATTCCGGTAAGATCTTCCGTCGGACCTGCATATATATGGGTAAATGTTATATCACACGAGGAAATTCGTGTCTCGAAATTGATCGAAATCATCGAACGGTATTGTTTACTATACATATCCGGGGCTTCAACCTTTACGCAATGACCGATCACCGTAGTCAGATATTTTTGAGAAATAAATACATACGCAGATGTTATCGAATTTTTTTTTAAATTAAAATATTGCTACGAATTTGTCGTATGAAACTCACCCTCGTAATCGTCCATATCGACGGCATCGTCGGCGGGTTCCTCCTTCGTTTTGGAGTCAGTGCCCCCCCTGCGAGTTCGCCTACTACCAAGGTCTCTAAGATAATCGGTACTTTCCGATACAAGATCATCAGCTTTCAACATCTTTTTCTGCCTTATCTTACGTACTTTTTTCTTCGTCTTCCTGAACTTCGCCAATTCCTCGTCGTTGTAATATTCGCTCGCCAGCTTCGGTTCGGCCAATTTCAGTGACTCGAGTTTCTTATTTGCCAAACGATGCTTGACTATCTCGTTACGGCGTAGCCGCAGCTCGTTCGCGTCGTCGACACCGAGGGCGAAGCTCTGCTTCTTCTCGCCCTCGATTTCCTCGTCGTACTTGTCGAGGACGGTGCCTTTCGGTAAGCCAAATTCGTCGAAATTTTCCTCGTCGTACGCGTCGTAACCGGGCTTCTTTGTTTTATTTACAATACTCTGCTTGTACCGCTCGTCGTCTTTCATGTTAACGTTGACGAGCACGTCGTTCTCATCGTCCAGCACGTCCTTGTCCTTCAGTGTCAAAATCAACGTTTGACCCTCCGCGAATGTCTCCTGCAAAATATCAAACCCCGTTTAATTCGGTAAAGCATTGATAACAGGTACGATAAAACATTAATTAATTAATTTGCACATACAATATCGTGCTCTACTCTCAGACCCCTCAAATCTTTCTCCGTATAGGCTGTTCCACGCTGGATTTCCTCCTCCTCCTTAACCAGATCTCCAATGCCAAATTCTTCGTCCAATTGATCCAACATCTTGGCCTGCAAGCAAAAAAAAAAATTATAAAAAATGCATGAACATGAATATGCCATAAAAAAAAAAAATATTGTTACCCTCTCATCCGCCTTCTTCTTCTCATTTTGCAGGCGTCGATTTTTCGCCACCCAGGCTCTGGCGTCGTCGTCCGAACCTTCGTCCTGATCCTTGTCCTCCCCCAGCAATTTGACTTTGGCCAGGTTTGACTCTATCTGCCTCTTCTGCTTCTGGACATTGAGCTTCTCCTTGATTTTCTGAGTTTTCAACGCGTCGCTTGCATTCGTGGCGGGCTTGTGATAAAATTCTCCAAGGTCGTCTTTGATTTTATTGGAGTCAGACTTTGACCGGGTTGCCTCTACTTCCAGGGGTTTCAGGCCAAGCTTGGCCCTCAGTCTGTTGGTCTCTTCTATGGACAGGGAGGCCTGAGAGGAACCCCCCTTCGGCGGCGACGACGCATCCTCCCCGTCGACTTTCGATATTTCGGGAGGCGGCGGCGTAGGCAGATGTGCGCCCCTCGAGATCTTTGGCGGCGGAGGTGCGCTCACTATTTCAACTTCGAACAGACAAAAACATTCGGTAAATTTACAGCTCGCAGCATTGTTACAGCTAGGATCGGTACGAAAAAAAAAAATTACGAAAATGTTAGTTACCGTCACTGTCGTAATCCTTGCGTTCTTTCCTCTTGTGTTTCTTGTGATGTCTGTGCCTGTTCTCAGACTTTTCTCGCTCGGGTGAGTATGATCTTGATTTGCTGCGGTGACGCTTCTTTTTCGTGTCCCGTGTTTTCTCGCTCTTGTGACGTTTGTTGGATCCCATCGTAACAGTTCGCTTCCAATCTGTCTCGGCAATTGTATCCTTTAACACAAACCTAAACAGCTCTCGCTCGATCGTACAAAATTCACAAATGGCGTCAACAATTGTTCCCCGGAATGTGTTTCGCTTTTTCGCCACGCACGAGTCGCTGCGGGTTTACCGTCACTTGCCCAAAAACTTAAAATCCCGTACGGTTCAAACTCCGGAAATTTTTTAATCCGATGTTGCCTTTACCAGAACTTGTTGTAATCTACCGAAGAGGTGGAATTGCGAATATTCATTCCTCAGATTGATCAATTTCACGAAATATAATTGCATCCGATTGGTATAATCCCGACTGTTCCCCAGTTGTCCGAAACAGTTTCTTACCATCTTAGAACTCGTGGTTGCCGACGTAAGCTACATAGACGGTTGATAAAGCAACGTCCTTCAATAAAACTTGTAGTCGTCTCGCTAAGAGATCATGCAAACCTTGTACCAAGGATCGACCTACACGTAGATTTTCTTTCCCTGCGTTTGGAGATTCCAGACAATTTTCTTTTTCCTTGGCGGTCTGCGGTCTCAAAACGGCATGCAGTTACAGTCTTTATTATTAACCGGGCGCGGGGCAGGTGAGCGGGCGTTATACCACATCACCTTAAGAGCATGTGAAACACCTTCCCAGCCTGTCTCTCGCGCTCCGCCGAGAGCGCAACTGATGCTATGTCTCTCGCACTCCATAGTGTTCCACACGCTCGTAAGGTCATGGTGAAAGATGTACCACGAGACATATGAGTGCATGAGAAATAGATGCATTTATAGAATCAATGCCATTTAAAACCGATCGACGTTTCGGATAAAACAGAAGCATCATGGGACGCGGTGTTAAATTGTGCATCCACTAATGCTTTTCTTTTTCCCGAAAAATTCTACGGTCTATGAACCGCATTCATTACAGATTTCATTCACATGCCTTGAGGGCATGTGATACATACGTATCGATGCTCCGATGTTAACAAATCGCTTTCCCTATTTTCACCGTGATGGTTGATGCTTCGACCAAAATCAAATTGGGTTTTTGTAGTCAATAGATATAAGTATGAAAACCTAATTTGCTTTTGCTCGTCGGATCAATCGTTTTGGAGAAAACAGGGAAGGCGACTTGTTACCGACCGAGTCTGTGCCACATGCCCGTAAGACCATATGAAAAACCTCCCTCCCAGTTTATCCCGGGTTCAGTCGGTATTAAAAACTGTAATTAACTTTTCTCACGAGCTCTCGCACGTACGGTCAAAATAGAAGGGTCTTCAGACGCGGGTATCGTCTCGGCATTCGATGAGTCATGTCAGGATCCGGTGACATGCTAGGATTCGGTACATGCAAGGATCCGTGAGAAAAATTGATGACAGTTTTTATTACCGACTGCGGTTATTGCTGCTCTTCATTCGATACATCGTGATTCGATATATCGCGTGAAAAACAGAGAGATAGAGAGGGAGGAGGAGATACCATTCTGCGTACAAAAAAACAAATAAAAACATTAAAAAAGGCAACAATAACCTTTGGCCCAAGTGACGATGGCGATGACGACGAAAGCAACGACGCTGCATTAAACGTCTATGACCCGAGTGTCTCCACTGTTCGTTACTTCCCCGGCGTTCTATGTGTTGACCCGATATTGCAGTCGAAAACTGGACAAGTGTACCCGCAGTCGGGGTTATAAACGTTGTGTCACAATTGAGTCAAAGACGACGTGTTCGTCGAGACACGGAGGAACATGAGCGCGAATCAACAGAGGTCGACCGGAACCTTCACACAGTTCCGAAATGGTCCGAGCTTGTTAACGGGGTGCGCTTAATTTTAAGGTTTCGGAACGGACTCTCGCCGAATCGTGATGTCAATGTTGTGTCGTGTTTCTTCATTGTAGCGCCGGCGAAGGATACGGCGGTATAGTACCGGGCATGAGAGTGGGATTTCCGGCCGACAGCCAAACACCGCCTCCAGTGCCGCCTCGATCTCCCCGCTCGGCACAAAGTTATCATCCTTACATGCCCTCGGGCTACGGGGGTGGATACGGCTATGGGAACAGCTGGACTCAGAGAGGCTTGGGAGGAGGGTATGGAATGTACGGCGGATACGGAAGTAGTTATCCAGGGTTTCAGAGTTCGGGCTACGGCAGCCTCTTCGGAGGACCCAGTGGCGACGCAGAGAACAGGTATTACCGGAAGCCCCCTCGCTGGATGCACAAACTCTCTTATTAACATTTTTCTGTCTCCATTGCAGGTTCGTCCAGTTCGCTGAGGAGAGCAGCAGACCGGCGTTCCAATCCATAGAATCCATTGTACAGACATTCGGCTCGATCTCCATGATGCTGGAGTCCACGTTCTTTGCTATGACAAGCTCCTTCAGGGCTATTCTAGGGGTCGCCGAGAATGTTACAAGAGTGAAGAATATGTTCGGAGAGCTGCTCAGCACTTTTGCTCTTGTAAGGATGTTGAAGTGGCTCTACAGAAAAATTGTATATATGTTAGGTAGTACATAACGCTTTTGTTCGACTAATGTGGTTTACTGTAAGGAAAATGTGTGGGATTAACTTTTTTAACTTTCCCTCCGGTCAGGTTTAAATCCGGAGGATCCGAACGCGGAACGAGTGTGGAGGAAAACCACTGTTGAGGTGATGAACGGAGAAAGGACCGGACCAGCGACGTGGCCCATTCTTTTGTTCATCAGCTTGTTGATCGGCATTCCTTACATGATCAACAAGCTGGTGAACAACGTGCAGCAATCGAAGGTCAACGGTAGGTCGGAAGATACGGGTAAATTCGTTCGTAGTCCGGAACCGTGTGACGATTGATTTGTTGCAGGAAACGATCCGAAGGAGTGGCTACGATACAACGAGCCGGTGTACAGCGCTCTGGTGGTTTACGACTTTAACGCGCTAACGGCCGAGGAATTGAGCGTTAAACGCGGCGAGAAAATCTGGCTCGCTCCGCAATCGCTGCAGCCGAAGAATCTTCCCGGCTGGTCGAGGGCGGCGAACAGCGTCAACATCGGTCTCGTTCCCACCGACTACGTCAGGATAGTCGGCAAACTTTTGAAAAAATCCGAGAGCAACGAGGCGCGAGAAGCGCCGGTGCACATCGACTCCGGTGAGGCCGGCAGCGAAACGAGCCCGAACGGTATCGATCCGCACGCGACGGAGATTAAACTCACCGAAGAAATCTCAACGGAGACAAAGACACCGAGATAATACTCTACGTACCGCATTACCGACAAAATAAATGTTATGCAAAGGGGCGGGTAAATTTTGCGTAGACCCGATGCGTTCCGATTCATTCCCTTGTTTTTATTTTTGTTGTTACGTTTCGGAGTAACGTTATGACGTAACATTGTGTATAATAGCCGATGAATGAAAAGAGAAAATAGTCAATAAAAGCCGTCGAATGAGCGACGATATGAGAGCAGCACTCTGACTACCAATGCGACGCATTTTTGGTTTTTATTTTTCAAGTTCTTGTTTTTCATTCGTTTTACAGATTTTGTATTGTTTTGTTCATTTCGAGTGTGCGGGTGTACTGTATTTACATTAAATGTAGACGACTCTGGTGGTATACTTTGTTTTTTCGCGTTAAACGGCCCGGTGTAATATTATCGATTTTATTAATTGGCCAGCTACTAGAAGGATGCGGGGGAATTTTTGGACAGATGGTAAATAAATCCAGTCTCGGCATTTAAGTAATGTAACATTATTTCTAGGTAACTGTTTCAAACAATCGACTATATTATACCGAAAGCTTATAGAGGAGGTTTCTTAATGAGTTTGAACCAGTGGCCGCATTCGCAGCGTCTTGGCATGCCCTCGTGCAACCACATCCAGGTTACACTGGTGGCGTCCTCTTCGCATACGCAGCCTACCAGACGGCTGTCGAATGCGCTGGGCACTAGTGTGGGGACGTCCTTGGTTCCCGGGCCTCTCGTGATGGCCTTCATGTTGAACGGATCCTGCAATCAAGAATCGCATTATAGTTATGCAATTTTGAGAAAATTAAACGCATGTGTTAGCACAATGAAAGGTTGGGTTAGTCTGCGATAGTTTTGATAGATAGCTGTCATACTGTCAAGGAAGTGAGATATGAATTTTTTTTTTCTTTTCTTTTTTCGAGCAATTTTAGACATACAGATTCCTCCTCGACACTAGAAGACCCGAAGGGCGTCGATCAGAACTGAATGGGCGACAATGAATTTTGGGTTTTTTTTTCGGAAGATCCGATTTACTTACATCATTGCCGGCTTGTAGAGCGAGAAGCTCGCGTTTCTCGAGACCAGTAGCTAGCTCCAGAGGGTCCGGGAGTGCTGCGACAAAAGTGACCTTCGTTAAAGTTCATTATCGATCAAAAAAACGTAGTCGGGAATGTTTCGAAGGGAGACCATCGTAGGCGCAAGGTAAAACGATCGGATACAATCGCATCAATTACATAATAGCATTTCACAAAGATACACAACAGCTTTGTCGGAAGGACTTTATGAGATTAAAGCAAGCACTGTCTAAGGTGTGATTTTTTTTCGTAATTACTTTTGGTGCCGGTGTATCTCACTGAGTTACATAGGATCGAACGACGAGAGGCTTGGAAAATCGCTCGCCCGCACAACGAGGCCATTTTGCAGATAAACTGCTAATGCTGCTTCTGCTGGTACTGCACTGCCGCTGCTCACCGCCGCTGGTCCCAGGTCCCTGCGTCTGAGCGCTACGAGCGAACTTGCTTCGCGACACGAAAGAACCAAGAAAATACGTCGCTCTATCGTCTCGTGCCACTCACGGATACTCCCTCGCGTGCCCTCGCGAATGAAAAATCAAACAGACGAATCCATTTCGACACGGTTGACGCGCATGTAACGTCCTCCCCTTTAGTGTTTCCGGTTGTCCGCGGCAACCCCGTGGGAGAGATGGCGCGGGCGAGCGGCTCCGACGCTCTTTCTCGTCAAAGTTTCATCCCTATTGTAAATTGTTACATTCCAGGCGAAAAATTTCTAGATTTCTCTGGTTAGTTGATGCGCGACATCTACTGTTAATTGAACAGATCGCGAAGAGTGCAACCTGTATGCATGGTTAGCCGTGTAAAGTGTTCGAGACGACGATTAAACAGTATTACGAAGGTTTATCAATTAAAAGTTGATCTCGCGTCAGGGATCGTTGAATACGGACGTAGCGGGTAGAGGCGGCTCGAAGACGTTTGGCCGCGGTTATTGAGTGGCCCGGCCCCGAAGCCGTTTGATGGATCCGACGATCGGTTGGGATCAACCGGAGCAGTTCGGCCCCGCGAAGGACTTGTGGTTGCACATTTGGGAGGCCGAGAAGGGTCTCGATATATTGACCCTGAAGCACGATAATTTTGGGACAATGGGCAACAAGGATTATCTACCCCTCGAAACGATCAACAATCGGCTCAGCGAGCACGATAGAACATCGAATCAGCATCCGCAACGGCCCGTACAGCAGCACAATACCTGCAATAACTACTACAATCCATCCCGTAGGAAAAGCGATAATCGCGCGAGTACCTACGGCATCAACTATAATCACGACGCTCTCATCGGCGAGTACGGTGGCTGCCCTTGGCGTATACCCAACAAGCATTATTCCAAAGGAGTCATTGGGTTAGTAGTGGCATGCCTCAAATAATCTTTTTTCTTAACGCCGCTATTATTCGCACGCTCCCCCCCCCCCTCCTCCGCCCCTCCTCTCTCCTCCCCTTCCCGTCCTATCGCGGCTATTAACGCACGTCTATGCATAATCTCTCGTTTTCAACGTCAACCTTGAGATCTATGTACAATGTCTGTGTGTGTGTCTCTAGTATCTTTCACAGGCCCATAACTATATTTCGACTGGCTCGTGGAGTTTCGAGCGGGTTGCGGGGGCTGGGGTGGGGGCGCTATTCCAGAGGTTAGGAGTGTCACATGTTGAGAATTTTTTTCGATAACCGGTAATACCATCGCGGCTCACACATTTTTCCGCGTTCGTACGGCACTGATTCTCACTCATGATTTTCGAAGTCGTACTTCGAGACCACTCGTGCGGTGTCAATAATTCGACAACTTTTTTTTTTCTCTCCTCCCAAGAGTGAAGTCTCTCGTGTCATTGACGATGGTGCATGCAGGAGGGTTACTAATGGAGCGTCGGTGCGATAGGATGTGTAACAGAAGTCGTACTCCTTTGATGGAATTTTATTGATCTTGTTCCGTACAGATTGCACGAGGAAATACAGGATTTCTTCACGTACATGTGTCCCTCCAACGAAGAGCACAGTCTGAGAGTCAAAGTCGTTAAGAGAATAGAACAAGTGATCTACGATCTATGGCCAGAATCTAAAGTGGAAGTATTCGGAAGCTTTCGCACCGGTCTTTATTTACCCACAAGGTACGTTAAGTAGAGGAAAATTGGAAAGTCGTGAAGCTTGCTTGAAAAGTATAGTTAAAAAAAAAAAACATACTCAACAGTCTTTTCTAAACTTTGTTCTTCAACAGTGATATCGATCTAGTCGTGATAGGCAGATGGACAAAGCTTCCATTGCGTACATTAGAGAAAGCACTGTTGGACCAAAACATAGCTGAGCCCCATTCAGTTAAAGTATTGGACAAAGCTAGCGTACCGATAGTTAAGCTCACTGACAAGGAAACTGAGATCAAGGTGGACATCAGTTTCAATATGAACAATGGCGTTAAATCGGCGGACTTTATCAAGTTGTATAAACGGCGGTACCCCGTGCTAGACAAACTAGTGATGGTACTGAAACAATTCCTATTACAGAGAGACCTTAATGAAGTTTTCACCGGTGGGATTTCTTCCTACAGCCTAATTCTCATGACCATTAGCTTTTTACAGGTAAGCACCGCTCAAAGATCAGCCAGATATATTATTTTACAGCGATTGCATGGTGTCCGGTGGTTCTTGAAGTCCTTGAAGTCCTGGAAGGGTACTTGAATTTTGCCTGTCCTTGAAAAAGTCCTGAAATGTCCTGGAATTTTTTAGTTCCCTGCAAATTTGAGCTCGTTTCTAAATGTATAATACTAGTTTTTTTTAGCCATCCAAAAAAATGTGTATCTCAGTTTCACTGAAACACATATATACATCCTTACACAGCAAGTAGTTTTTTTTTTTTATTTTATTTCGTATTTTGCAAACTGTACGCATATTTTCATTTTTATAAATGTCCTAACACTACCTGGAAATTGTCCTTAAATGTTCTTCAATTCCGTACGGATTTTTTACTGGACACCATGAATTGATACTTTTGATGCGGTTAATATTATGTAGCGCAGCTATTAATTGTAGATTTATATAAACTATTATTGATCGATTGTATTATATTTCAGTTGCATCCACGACAAAATGCCTTTTGCGCGAATGCCAACTTGGGCGTTTTACTCATTGAATTTCTCGAGCTCTACGGTAGAAAGTTCAATTATGTTAAGACTGGCATTAGAGTTAAGGACGGCGGTACTTACATATCTAAGGAGGAGGTAAAATAATTTATTGTCGAATAGAGTCGTCGTACCGACAAACAATGCACCTCCCGAAATTTACGATCTATCGATGTTAAAACTGCGTGTCTCGATTGCAGGTTCAGCGGGACATGATCGACGGTCATCGGCCCTCGCTGCTCTGTATCGAGGATCCGCTCACACCGGGCAACGATATCGGTCGCAGTAGTTACGGTGCTCTCTACGTTAAGGACGCCTTCGACTGGGCTTATTACGTACTTTCTCAAGCAGTGAGCCCGCTAAATATTCTTGTCAATGATGCCAGTAAAGTCAGGTAAGCTTTTACGTTTTTCTCACTTTTTTTCTTCCTCATTCTGCATTGTTACCTTTCTATACGAATAACACGAAACGAAACTGTTTGACTAATTGTTTCCGTTCACTCGTTCAGTATATTGGGAAGAATAATACGAGTCACCGACGAGGTAATAGAGTATCGAAAATGGATAAAGGAAACATTCCCTCTGGCTCTCGGAGAAATGGATTCGTTGTCGAGCTCAACGAGTTCCGATGCGTCGACGCTTTCCGCTCCCGAGGGTGACACCGTAAGTACCTCAGCAGTTAACGCTCTCTACGCCGTCCCTGAACTATATTTCGTTCGGCACAATTCCAACGCTGTCTCTCTTCACAAGGATTCCGAATGTAGCCGGGGCAATTCTCCAAACACCGCCGGCGTCGGAAAAGGAGAGGAGAGACACAAGGAGAGACACACATATGGCAGCAATAATCAGCAGCTGCAGTGGAAGAAACCATACAAACCGGTCAGCAGTCATGGTATGTTACGGCGATTGTCTCGAAACTGCGGTGGCGAGAACTTGACGAAAAGAAAAAAAAAAAAAAAAATAACAAAATATTATCTTCAGTGTATCATCAGCACAGTTCGCGAAACTATCCACGGGGTGTAAATAACAACGCTCCGGGACAAAATAAGGCCAAAAATGCACAACACGGTGGAGGTGGCAGCAGTAGCAGCAATAACAACGGCAACAGCAATAACAACAACAACAGCGGCAGCAACAACAACAACAGCCAGAGTGGCAATCAGAGTCCGGGTTCGAGGGTACAAGCGCCAAAACGAAAGAAATACGTGGCTCATCGCGGTCCCGGTGATTGTGTACGGTGATGAAGCGTACAAGTTTGTATCTTGTTGAAAGAAATGGAAAGACTCCTGCCGCGATGAAAGCAACAAGTGCTTCACGCACGTATGCCCGAATGAGTCATTGTGCGAATACTCTTTTTAGCAATACAGGTAATGTCCAGCTCGTAATGAATATTCTAACGATATCCGTGCGTGTTCCGTGCATTTCGACTTGTTATTCTTCCAAGAGAGCCTAGCCCCGTATCGCTACCAACGTGTTGTTCTACGAGATCGTTTAAACTCGGACGGTCGAGAGACTTGCTCAAAGCATAAGAAAATTCGACATTTTGCCAAGATAAATGTGTCCATACGCGCCAATTTTTCTTCTCTTCACTCGTACTTGTCCTTTACTTCGAGTGTAACGATATCGAAGCTTCACGCGGTTTTAGCCTGTTTATTATCTCCGAATACACGTTACATTACGTGGGTCTGGTAATTCTTTACCAGAAAACGTAACACGTCTAACACACGATAATATTTATGTACTTTTAATCGCGTGATATCAAACGATGAATAACGTTGGTGCGATACTAAAGAGGTACTCATTGCCATAATTAAATCGACGATTTTGATTATCTCATTTTCCGGGGGAGCTTCACAAAGGCACTCAAAGACATTACCTTATAGCCATCGATAGACTTAGTTTTCTATGTGAAACTATATTCTTGTAATAATACAATACGAGAGGAGCACGGACGATTCGGTAGTAATGGGACTTGCCTAATGTATATATTGTAAGATAACTAATGAAATGAAAACAACAAAAAAAAAAACAAAAAAACAAAAAATTGTTACTAAATAAGTCTAACAACACAACATGTCTATTATAAATACGTTTTTATTTTGTGCGTGTCTAAGAACCCTTTCTTATTAGCAATTAGATTAAATAGTTTTGACGTGTAGAATTAATATGGATGAAAGAGTTCCATATTGTGACGGAAAAAAATTGACCATTCTCTTCCAAAACGTGTAATATATGTAATTTTCTTTTTTCCGCCCTCACAGATGCAGACCTCTTTGTACAGACTCCGAAACAGTGTATGAGCTATTTTATAAACATAAATAATGTATAAATCTGTACGTAAGAGTCATTTTGTATGATTGCCGGTTGCTCTTGTTGTTGTTGGATGAATGAGCCTAATATTATTCATCATTGCTGCTATAATTATAACTTATTGTAATTTGTACAAACTTACAAAAGACTTGTACGCATAAGATTATAGGCGGTCTTTGTAAGATATCACTTTATTTATATACAACACTGTATCATAATCTCAAGTACAAACATATAGTTGATTACGTTTCATAATAAAAGAGAAAAAACCCAAAGTCGAGTCTCTCGAGGTCGTCAATCGAACCACACGTCGCACGTCGAGGGCGAAGTGAGGCGAGGAAATTATCGACGCTATTGAATCAACGGCGAAATGAAATTCATTGTGGAATTTATTTGATAATGAGATTGACGCCTATAATAGTTTACACTTTTATTCAAGACAACAGGATCTCGGAGAATTGTCTCTACCGTACAATTATACTATACAAGAATCATAGGGTTTCTATTCACTTATAATTCTTAAGGTATCCGGAAATGGGATTCATCTCGAGTTTTCGCATACGTTCCAATTGAAGGAGTTGATTCTCGTCGTTGAACGACGAGGGCAGCGGCTCGTACACTGAAATCGAAAAACGTTCGAATTAGCGATCATATAGGCACGCGAAGGGAGGGTATAAGGGAGCGAGAAGTAAATTTTTCATGGCTAACCATATTTTCTCAAAAGAATGTAAATCCAAAGGGCAGAGGTCGACATAATGAGGACCATTCCCAGGATACTTTTCCATTCACCAGTGGGAGCATCCATCTCGGCGAAAGTTTGACAGAAGCTGGCACGGTAGAGTGTTTTCTTCTCTTCGATCGAGAGTTTCTTCCAGTCTCCCTTTTCCTTTTCTTTCAGGACCTGCAAGGACAGCACATTGTATGAGCAACAATGTGAAACATCTGAGTTCTATATATATGTGTATATATACGTACCTGAATGTCGGGAGTTATTTCCTTGAAGCGAACAGCAGGCATTGGGAACAACTGCACATCCAAGTAACTGGCCTCACCGTTGATTCCATAGCCGACAACTTCTCTGTTTCCGATTTTGTCCGTGTATCCGGCCATACGACGGGTCGCTTGGATCTGCAGACCGCCGCTTCGCAAACAACGGCTCAGCAGTCGTCCAGCCATCATTCTGTTACACAAGACGTTATTATTTCTTGGAGTAAAAAAAAAAGAATGTCGTCCTATTGTTCCGGCGAGAATAGAACACCGCGTTCAACGGCTCTACAGTAGATCTCCACTGCACGTCTGACAACGGTTAACTGATAACGAACTCTATAGAAATTTCGTGTAATCATTTTTCGGAGCATTGATCGGTCGGAATGTTACCTAATCGACGGACTGCCAAAATACAACAGTTCCGTTCTCGAGTTGTTCTCGACGAATTATTTGAAAAAATTGTTAACGCCTATTTGAATTAGTGTACACTCGACCAGTTAACGACGCTGTCGGGGATTGCTTAACAAGTATGAGGAGGATATAAGTTAATAATAAAATTACCGTCTGGGAGTTGTCTTGGAAACACCGAGCTCGAAAGAGATGGTTCTCTAGGTCCTCTCTGGTATCGATAAGGCACGATTAACGCCGACGTTACTAGAGTGGAAAACTCGAGTCGTTTCCGTGTTTCCGGTAGTTCGCAAAAATGCCGCTCCAACCGGAAATGAGAGATACATCGGGGCAGTCGGCGGCGCGCGCGGCAAGTTATCGCACGGAGACGGCACCTCTCGTTGAACAAGTTTTTCGGTGCTTCTCTTCCACGCGATTGCTAACGGGACACGGTACGTATTTTTCGTACTTCTCTATTAATTTCTGTCTTTAATCCGACGTTATTTTGAAAACTGTACCAACGAATGTGTCGATAGTGGTGTTATTTGTTTAATCGATTTTTAATATCCGATCGATGCCTATATACGTGAATGATACCGTCGGATTTTCGACACAATATTTATCCGGTTATCGTCTCTCTGTCACCGATGGCAGCGTTAAACACCCTCGAACGCCGTCCACCTCGGACGGATTGCGATACAAATACGATTCGCGAGTTACCCCGACTCTCGCATTGTGTCAACATAACCCCTCTGTATCGATATTATCCACGCCGATATCACCTAATAGTTTATTATTGTTGTTTCAGATGTTCTCCGCAAGCGCTAAAATAGTTAAAAGCGGCGGCGCGGAGCCCGATCCCTTCGAGGTGAGCATCTCCCAAGCTCTCCTCGAACTGGAGATGAACAGCGACCTTAAATCACAATTGAGGGAGCTTTACATCACTAAGGCCAAGGAACTTGAAACAAACAACAAAAAGGTAAGCTCTTTGAGTCTGTTTTTGCTGCTCACAATTTTCTGTTACTATACACTGCAAAAGTGTAGAAAGTGAGTGCAACACGAACTCTGTTATTGTATCTCCATTTTTTTTTTTTCATAACATTTAAAAATTTTTTTATATTTACAATATTTTAATTGTTATATCATTTTCTTTTTCATAGTCGATCATCATTTATGTGCCGATGCCAAAGCTGAAGGCATTCCAAAAGATTCAGACAAGGCTGGTACGCGAGCTGGAGAAGAAGTTCTCTGGCAAGCACGTAATGTTTGTCGGCGAAAGGAAAATCTTGCCCAAGCCTACCCGCAAGACTCGCACCAAGAACAAGCAAAAGAGGCCAAGAAGTCGTACCCTCACAGCTGTTTACGATGCCCTTCTCGAGGATTTGGTCTATCCCGTTGAGATTGTTGGCAAGCGTATTCGCGTAAAGCTGGATGGCAAGCAGCTCATCAAAGTGCACTTGGACAAAAATGAGCAGACCAACATTGAACACAAGGTAGTTACTATTATGAACTATCATTTACTGTTACTATCATAATGATAACAGTAACAGTAAATGATAGTTGAATAATGATTCAATATTATTGTACATTCAATGAAAAATCCTGGCACATGTCAATTAAATCATTCTCAACTCATGTATTTCATTTTGCACTTTACAGGTCGACACTTTTGCCTCCGTCTACAAGAAACTAACGGGCCGTGACGTCACATTCGAATTTCCCGAATCATACGTGTAATGGACACTTGAATAAAAGCTATTAAAAGTGTATTAAAGAAGACTATTTAGTATATCCCGCTCCGAGCCGTCTAGCGGCAAACTAAATATATACGATACGATGTACCGTAAGAATAAGTCGACGCGGCATTTCGAATTTCCCTCTGCGGCCCTCTACGGCTATTCCGGGAACCGAGGCCCGATACGTTCTCCGTCTCGCTCGGCCCGTTTCGCCAGTAGCACTCGAGCTGTCAGCTACGCAGTTTGATATTTTTATGGTGTATTTTTTTCAAGACTACAGCTGCCGCTGAGCCGCGCGAACACCGTAGGCATGGATTTCTGGCAGCGGTGTCTTAGCCAGAGATTCGCATGCGGAAGGAGGGAATCGGCCGTTTGGAGATGGCATTAATTATCGTACCGTACACGACAATTTTGTGGTACATTACCTTGTCCCATCCTGCAAGAGGTTCGGAGAAAAAAAAAAAAGAAAAGAAATATTCAAGAATAATCGATCGATGTTTATGCCCCTTGTTGTTTATTTGAAATTGTTGCAAGCAGAAGAAAATAGCGCGATCGACGAGCGAGCCTTCGCGAGGATCGCGAGCCTCCCCCCCACCACCGCCCGACTGGCCGAGACGTCCGGGAATTAAGTAAACAAAAAAAGAAGAAAAAATGCGTTTCAATAAACAAGAATTGATGACACTGGCGACGCAGCCTTCCCAAAAGTTTGAAAAGGAAGGGACTCTGTACGTTCGCGAGAGACAGGAAGGATTCTTCCGTAGGACGGAGAGTGAGTTTCTTGCATCGATATTCTACTAGAAGGTCGATCGACGATCCGACTGAATGTATTTATCTCGTGCCTCTTACTAATTTTGCTCCCCCCTCAGACAACATTTGCCATCTCTCTGTAACTCTCGTTTAATATCTTCGAACCGAGCTTATTACTCCGGAGACTCGTCTCCGCTACAGACGCGAATGTCTTTTCCAGTATTTACATCTTTGTCGACAATAATCGTCAAATAAAACTCTCTTTTAGAGCATGTCTAGTAATATAATTTTTGAGAGCTAGTCCATAGTTATAGAGACGTAATTTCATGTATGCGCGAGCATGCGGTATTCTCATTGTGACGTATATTCTCATTACGACATGTATTGTAAACGAAGAGCAGAGCCGGATGGAATATATATATATTTTTAAAAAAATAAGATCGAGTCCTTGTACAATAAGCAGGCTGAGGAAAATCCAAAGTCCGCATGCTCGAATGTAATTTTTTGATGTTGCTAAAAAGAGCAGTGGTAGGTCGGACTAAGAAATTCTTATATACAAAAAAAGCAAAATCGTCAATGATTTTTTAATTTCCTATTGTTTCTTTACCATATACATGCACCGGATGCTGCACCAATAACTGTACCGAGCTCTTGTACAATTTCCAGGTATAGGTAAAAAAATTGAGAGCAAAAGAGAGAAAGGAAAGAGACATAAGACGTTGAGAGACTTCAGTTGCGTTTCAGCCGGCACAAGTAATAAAGGTATCGGCATCGAGTGCATTTTTTTTATACACTATTATACACGCAAATTAAATCGTATTTTATCCTCTTTGAAAAAAAGTATAAAAATACTCGTATCGGTACTAACAACCAAAATTGTATTTTTAACAACCAGAGCGAGTATGTCTCGACGCTTTTACGTTTGTCAAGCTAAACACGATTAAGAGAGGGGATTATAGTTATCTTCCCTCGGAATGGCTGCAGTACTTATGAGTGCACAAGGGTTGATCGTGCACAAGTAATCGGGATGCGGGTACGGATATTGTTTTAAGATCCCGGGGCGCCGCTGCCACCGCCACTGCTATTTCGGCATATGCATGAGTTTTTTCCGCATGTCCCTATATCCGTAATGCTGTATGATTTTCACTCGTTCGTCCTTGGCTCGCAATCGAGTCGCATCCGCTGGTGTGTGTAATGGAAGGACCGGATATCGGAGGAAACCGGAAGAAACGCCAATGCAATACGGTGCAAGAATTCGGTAGTCTTTCGCTGTAGTGCCATTGCCGAGTGATCGAAATTACCGACGGAGTTAATCGTTTGTCTTTATCGTCGTTTGTTTTTCTCTTCTCTCTATCCCCGTCGTACAGCAAGTTCGGAACGTTGGTGCAGGCTTCGCGGGAATCTTTTGTTCTATTTTAAATCGAGAGAACAATGGTCGGAGCCTTTGGGCGTTATAATACTGGAGCATTGCAGCTTCAGGCTGGACGAGTCGACGCCGCAGATAAGTTTTGGCTTCAGTATAGGTGAGTCGAATTATTAAATAAAAAATTCTCGGTCCGGCCCTTTCGGAGAGATGCCCGATGGTTCGATTATAACATATTAATTTTCTTCGCAGTTTTCGAGGGCGGATTGTCGCAGCAACTGGCCGCGAATTCGACGGAGGAACGGGACGCTTGGCTTCAGGCACTGCAGCTGGCGAGTTACGAATGTATGCGGAATCAATTGCTCGCTCTGAGGCAACGTATCGAGGCGTGCAGCGGCCACAAACACGACACGGATATACACATGCTGCGGCTGCAACGCGGCATCGTTACAGGTCAATTGAAAAACTCTCTTTGTCCTATTCATAAACGAAACACTAATCGGTAACGTTTATCGCAAATTGTTTGCAGATCCCGCTGAAATACCTGTCTGCGAGATATCCGTAGCGTGCGACAATTTATTGTGCGACGGTCATGGACGGCCGCCGAATCCCGTTTTGGAAATCGAAGTCCAAGCGACTCGTAGCCGAACGTGGATCAAATATGCCAAGACTGAGATAGTCGAGGTGTGCTCCGATATCCTACTTTGCAATTTTTTAAATTATTACTATTGCTATTAAGTGTCGACCTATATCGTTACCGTCGTTGTCGTCCTTCTCTTTGCTGCAGCGGAGTAGCAACCCTAATTTCCTGACGACCGTGAGCTTCAGGTCCAGCGATCCGGGTCTCACGACTGAGAGTAAAGTCCGAATAACCGCTTACGACGTGCGCGAACGAGTAAGCCAAACTGCGACGCCGATCGGCAGTGCGATCGTCACGTTCGGCGCTGTTCAGGACACGCCGAGACTGAGAATACCGTTCAAGTCCCCGAAATCGACGACCGTTGGCTTTTTGACGATTAACGTTTGGAACTTGGAGGCCGAGGACAAGGGAAACAGTACGGAGAGCACGCCGTCACGCAACATTCCCAACGCGACGAACAGCAGCCAGGTTTTTAATTATATCAACGATATTAAGAAGAGAAAATAATTAATCGACGGCAATCGATTCACCTCATCGACATACTAGATCGTAACGTCCGTTCGTTAACTCTTTCTCAGGCTCTCTCCCACAGACGATCGCACTCGTTGCCACCGAGATTAGGGACGAAAATAAAACTTCCGCATCAGGGCCAATTGAAGTTTCTGTTCGCGAATCCTCACGTTCAGACCTATAGGTAAGTTGTTAAACGAAGAAACGAATGAAAAACCGGACTTAGCGTTTCGATATAAATTAGTAGTAGAGTAGATGTATTTATTGACAATATTTTACGTGATACGGTTGCTGATACATTAAGGTAGTACTAGCATAATGACTGACGCCGCCTAAGTTCGAGCGAAAAAAGACAAAGATTACAAACACTTCTCGATGAGAAAAAAATCTGAAAAAATTCTAACATATAAAAGGTGCTGAAAAGATTGTTTGTGCATAATAAT
>JAPYZC010000722.1:0-41193 GCA_030522665.1 Ichneumoninae sp. A BG-2022a | reverse complement strand
ATATATTTGGGACACAATTCACAGCATTGCTTGCCCGAACGATTCTGCATTAGTCATATCGAGAACGAACTTGGAACAAGTAGAAGATCTCTAACGCTCCGTCCGATGGCACTCTACCGTTCGTTCGTCTTTTAAGGATTAAACGAGAGAGAAAAAAAAACAATAATAATAAAAAGAAAAACATGTCATTCGTCAGAGGACAACAGTGTTTGACACGTCGTCCTCGCTCGAGTCGCTAAACATTAAATCTAATACTTTCACATGAATCATCGATCGATCTCCCGATCTCCCCCCCTCCCCCCACCATAACTTATATCGATAAGAGATAAATTGCCCGCAACGTTACAGATCTTCCATTATTATTTGCTTCATCGTTTTCTTATTTTTCTTTAAATTCCTTCAAATACGTACCTAAACTCTACTCTATTATATACAAATGAAATTATTTAATTAATTAATAAATTCTACTTCACGGAGCTTCGACAGTGTATAGAGAGTGGGGTTACAATCAGAGATCGTTAGGACGCATGGAATTAATATTGGTGTGAGGATTGCTATGGTGGTGTGGCCTGTGCAGTGTGCTGCTTATGGTGAGAGGACCTACCATGTGACCGGGTCGCGCCCAGGTATAAACATATCCGTCCTGGCACGCCGTTACGAAGCAATCTTCCCTAAATATTAATTCAGTCAATCTCTCGTGGGCCAATTTTTTGCATACGAGAGGCTCGAGTACCGGACACTCGTCGAATCTCGGACACCACGCAGTTCCGATCAATCTCATTGGATCGTCCATCACAGAACTGACTTTTTTATTACCACCTAAACTTCCACCGACACTGTTCAAGTTACTCGCGTTTGAATTACTACCGGACTTGTCCCCGCCACTGTTCGGCACCGAGCTATTGTTGCTCGTACCGCCGCCGCGCATCGTCAGGCTAAAGTTTCTCTTGTGATTATCACCCTTGCGCTCCCCGAAACCGAGGCCCGCTAGCCTCTGCGTCAGGGAATTTACCGTTGAGACCGTAGCGTTCGTGCTCGTCGTGCTGTTGTTGCCGCTCTCGTTGTTCCCACTCGCGCTCTCTTTCGAACTTATGTTATTCGTGTTATTGTGTTTAGCGTTGTTGCCAACGTGATTGGCGGTCGCGCCGTTGCCGCTCGTGAACGTCCCCGACGACGAGAACGTTCCCGAGCCCGCGGCCGAGGCGCGCTGCTTCGCGCAGACCGGTTGCCTGAGCACGTCCTCGGTTATGTCCCACAGGCAGAGTTGCGTGTCCTCCGATACGCTGCCGAGCCTGTAGCACGTACCGCCCGATACTCTCAGCTCCGAGCCGCATGAGTTTCTGTTCGAGTGTATTCCCTGCGAGGCGCTCGAGAGTCTGCTGCTGGGTTTCTCGTGAAAATGATTGTGGTTGTTGTGGGGCATCGTCTCGTCGTCCGAGCCACTGAATTCACCGTCGTGCTCGCCGTACGACGTCGTGAACGGGTCGAACGCGACGACGCTCACCCAACTGTGATGACCCTGACCTCTCGCGACGACCCTCTTCTCGTTGAAGCTCCAGATCGTCACGAGATCGTCCTCGCCACCGACCACGACGTATCTGCCGTCGGGCGACCAGCATACGCACAAAAATCCACCGAAGTAACTCCTCGCCGAACCGACGAGCTCCATCGTGTCGTAGTGAAACACTCTCAGAAAACCGTCCTGCGACACCACCGCCAGATTCGATCCGCACGGACTGAAGGCGAATTCGTTGATGCAACATCCCTCGATTCCTATCACCCATCGGTAGAGCGGGTTTCTCGTTGACTTCGTTTTGCACGTGTGAATTGCGAAACCGTCGCCGGACTTGAAGGGCTGGTAGTGAGGCGGCGTCGTGCCGCAAGGTAGCTCCCAGTTGTACAGATACAACTGACCCGAACTGTGCGACACCAGAAACAGGTTGCTCGATCCGGGCACCCACTTTATACATGTTACTTTAGTCTTATCTATGAGCCTCTGAAACAGCAAAGAAGTACGTTTGGTTTATCGTCTCGCTTTACCTTTGCTTATCTTTTTTTTTATGACTACGGTTCTTTCTCATAAATAATGCGCTATTTTTACGACGCTGGCGAGATAAACCCATTACTATTTGCGATTAGCGTACAATGGAAAGTAAGAAAATAAAAAACGCTTTTGTTAGCCAAGAGAGAAATTCTGAAATGCGAGTGGGAGATTTATGGGAGGTTTGTAGTTATCGTTACCAATTAAATCCTATCTGTTATTAGTTTAATTTTATGTAAGTTCTGAACCCGGAAGCGGAAGCGCGCGACTACGCGCTAGTTGGCAACATTTGAAATGTATTACTTTCTTGTGATGCTAGCCAAGAGAGAAATTCCGAAGTTCCAGTGGTCGGCTTATGGGAAGTTTGTAGTTATTGTTACCCAATTATAATTCTCGTTACCAATTTAATGCGATCTGTTGTTATTAATTTAATTTAATTTACGTTCGGAAGTCTTAGAAAGATTTCAAATGTGTTACTTTCTGTGGATCTGCAAAACAAGCAATCCATTAATGAAGTATCAATACCAATATCAACATAGCGAGGAATCGTCTGTGTATGCGGAAAAAGCGCGTAAGCGGCAATTGCAATGAACCCGAGTGAATCGCCCCTCCTTATTTTCACGCAAGCTCCTTATTATCACGAAAATGTACGGTACCGGAAAAGTTTTGCATACTCGTATAACTTTGCGTCCGGCGATTGCGGGAGGTCGTGCAATTATCAACGTTTATTTCTTGAGTACTCTCGTGAGTCGCGAACGTTTCTAAAAAGCCTCGCGAGCCCGGAGCTCAAGCGGGAGCGTGGAATTTTGTGAATACGGAATGAAAAAAAAAAGATGACACTGTGCAGCTTGTACATAGAGAAACGGAGAACTAGTATTAATTGCTTGGTTTATCGTGCTTTGAACGAGATAAGATGTTAGGTACGGTTGTGTAAGCGGCTTCTGTACACACAGCTAGTAAATGATATCTCGCCGGAGCAACTGGATGGCCTCCAATGTTCTCATACTCCGGCTCGACGCTTATGTTACAAAGCTCATTGACACGAATTCTATTAAGCAAGCTTTAACAGCCGGTGAAATACAGTTCTGTTGTAGCGTATACCGAGTACCCTTAATTGGATTTACTACTTTGCTACACGGCGCTCCCTCTCCGTCTCCGTCTCTCTCTCTCACCCCCCGACCGGGGGATAAATAGTTATGCAAGACGTCGGACATGCTCAACATTTATGAAACAAGATACGCACCTCTTCATTGTACAACTTGTTGAGTTCCTTCTTTATCGGATCTATGAGTTGTATCTGACCCGTCGAGAAACCGACGAGCAGCGGCGCGATGTCCACCGTCGCTGTTGTTTGATTAAAATTGTGGCACGTAGGATTCGTTCCTTTGTACAACTTTTTGTCCACCGGCTTGTTCAGATCCACAGCCTATGAAATATTTCAATTTTTCATTTAGTGAGACCCAAAATCGGTTTAAGAACATGCTAGATAGCGCAAATTAACTATTGGATGCGGATATTATAAGTTGTAAACTTACTTTCTGTCAATTTAAGTAATAATAATAATCAGACGTATACTTATGAGCGTTATCTGCACAACTATTATTAGTAAACTTTACAGAAAGAAAGTGTACCACTTATAAAATTTGCATCTCGTTAACTGTGTACATTTTTCTTTTTTTAAAATAAATTATTGTAAATTCTTGCAAATTCATATAAATTGTATGTAATAGTATTGTGAAAAGGGCTTGAGCCCTTAAAATTCACAATAATTAAATAAGCAATAAACATTTTTGGAGAACAAAGTATTGCGACAATATCCGAATGGAACTTTGTACAATCTTTGTATAATTCCGAAGCAGAAGGGATCATGCGTTCGACTATGGAGGGATTTTGTTGAGGGGATAGAGATTAGATCGTCGATTTAATAGGAGATTTCTATTCGATTGTCGGTCATTCTGAAAAGTGGGATTAGCTTTTACGCTACTCGAGTAAAAAAAAAAAAAAATGCACATGTGCTCGGAAGAAAATTGTTGGTTTAGCCGCGCGATATCTCGCGATGTTATCGTTACAAAAGTGTCTTATCTTTCCGCGAAACGGCGTGTGTCACAACAGGTAGAGAGAGCTTTGCAGAAGCGCCAGCGAAAGTTTTCTATTGGTTCGATCTTGGCTCCCCCCTGAGAGAAGAATCATTTGCTCCTGCGTCTCTTAATCTCGTAATTTCCCAAACAAAAAAAAACAAAAATGCTTCCCAACTACCGATTCCACGCGTCACTCAAAAAAAAAAATAAAAATAAAAAAGAATCCATAAACCCGAGCTGGAAGAAACCACCAGTCACGACGTCCGCTCCACAAATCGTCTAGGCTAAAAATTCGTTAATAAAAAAATTATCCTCTCCGCTTCGCGTACTTCCCCGCTCGGCCTGTGAAGTTTCCTCGTCCCGCGCGGGGACTTCCCGCTCGCGAATCGAATGAATTCTCCCCGAAATAGGTGTGGTGGTTTTCGGTGTATCAAAAAGATGGAGTCGCGCGAAGGGAGAGAAGAGAATTTTGAGGTTATGTTCCGGAGGATTCGCTGATCGCGAGTATCGTTCGTCGATTTCTCCGATCGACGTTCGCGTTCGAGCGGCCTGATCGTGAACTCACTTTTTTGATCCCGCGATAGACGTAGACGTAGAGTTCCTTGCCGAAATTGAAGCACATTCGATCGCCGAGACCCTGGGCGCCCGACGGGTCCGCTGGGTCGGGCAGCGACACGAAGGACACCCTCACGGATGCGCTGCCCCTCGTATCCGTGTTGCCGACCCTGTTCGGCCTCGAGTATTCCGACCATGTCATCAGTTTGTATGTTCCTTCCCGCGTGACAAACTGTGTTTTCAAGTCCTCCTTCCCCCCGCCGTCCAGCTGCACAGCCATCTTACCACCAGAGGTGCAATGGAGGAGCTCATCAGCACACGGGCCTGATATCCTTTAGCGAATATACTTGCCACGGCGCGCACCTTGCCAACACCTCTCGTTAACCCTCGTGTAGCGTACGAGACGCAACCTCTGTCGTCGCGCACCGTAACACGAGCCGTGCCACCGGAATCGCGTCTATCTCGCACTTGTCAGCCGATAGACGAAGGGCACCCAAAGTTCTCACAATCCGAATACGCTCGTCGGCCTGCGGAGCCGCAGAGCTCTCGCGTTTATGTTGTTGATGCGCGCGCACGCTCCACACTCGCCGCCGTGCGCCGCTGCCTCGCCTCTCGCGCTCTCTCGCGCGATGTGTCTGCTCTCGGTCTCTCTCCCCCCCTCCGCCCCGCCGAGCGGGTACTTAAAGCGACGTTCAATCCCCCTCGCGCAGTTTCCCTCTGACCAGTCCGCCGGCCGATCGCCGGATATTGTTTGGTAAACAATCCGCCCGGACCTGCGGGGGTTCATCAGTGAGATTAAGTTCCTGCTCACTTTTACCGGTCCGCTCCCTCGAGGTGCTTCATGGAAACCCGCTCGAAGACCCCCCTTTATCGCGCGGCCAATTGTCGTTCCTGATATCCTACTTTACGAGGCGGCTGCACTCGTGTGGACCTCGCCGGCTAACCGATTAACCCTTCTTTCAGACAGGGATGTCGCTCCTGTGTCGTTGCTTTCGTTCGCTCGTTCGTCACCTCAGGAGCGAATTTTCTACGGTGCGGTACACCCGAGACTGCTGACGTTTGATGCATCGCAAGAATTCGGACGCGAATATCGCAGCGAACTGGAGAAAGAGCCTGCCTTCGAACGAGGGCGGGAGAAGCTCGCGGTCACGTGACGAACCGGGAGAACTGGGTGAACTGGCTTTAAAGATTTCTTTCTATTCTCGCTGTGCGGCGATGACTGAACGATGACGTAACGCATGTGTGCAGGCTTGTTGAAGATGTTTGTCGACTGAAAAAAGTTTCACGAGCTTCCGTGGCGAATCGATCGGTATCGAGGATCGTGCGACGCTTCGTGCTTTCTGGACGCGAGAGTGTGCGCTATTAACGCAAGACCACGCAAGACTGACGATTGGACGGAGCGAACGTATTGCCTATAGCCTCGCTGCGTCGGGCGACCCCGCGTCTGGGGGATAACGTATGCAATAAGCAAATTAAGCACTCAATTAGGCAGTTAATGCTCGTCCTCATTCAACAATTACCCACCAATTTACGAGCTGGGAGTCGCCTTGCGACATTCAGTCACGTTAGTTGTATCTGTGTTGGAATTGTTTGTTTTGTTTTATGTCAACTGTAAGCTAAAGTAATTCCAGTTTCTGTTCATTGATTTTTAGACTCGGGCAGGCATAAAGGTAGTTTAAAAAAAATGCGATATAACGTTTTCCTGTGTACATCGTCCTGTTCGAATATCTGTAATTTCGAGCACGTCACTTTAGTGATAGAGCTGGAGATCACTAGCGATGTGAGCGGTAATTTTATCGTATTTTTACCGTAAACACACGGTACGTGACCGCTTTGAAATACAATCGTACGGTCTCATAGTGATTTAAAATATCACCAGCACCCCAAGTAGCAAAAAGACATCTGGTACGACTAAGTCGAGGATGCGTTGGGTGTGTTAAAGGCGAAAGCCGCACATTGAAAATAAATTCTATTTTTATTATTTTATTTGTGACCATCAAACAATTCTGCATCGATTCAGCCCTAATTGAATGAAAAGATTTTAAAAAATGTTTGGCTAACTGAACGATTCATTTTGATTTTTTGAACTCTAGTGATAGAAGGGTTGATCACCGAATGTGTTAATTAGAACTACCATTGACCAGCGACCACCAATCGATCGGTATAAATTAAAAATTTCTAAGTTAATGTTGGATGGTTAACTTTATCCAGCTGTGAACATCGGCGCTCGGTCATTTTCGTCAATTTAGCATTCGCCATATGACGGTCACGTTAGGGCTTTACGCTTTACATCACTGCCGGTGTCGTCTCCAATTCAGTTACTTTTCAGCGGAAAATGTGTTTCGGCTGAAGCGAGTTTGGCCGCAGCGACACCGCAAAAATTGGTCGTGCATCTCGTGCTCTCCTTGATACCCGGCAAACTTCACGCTCTCGGCGCGAAAGGGTTGACGTTTGGAGCACCAGCGATAACAAGTGTTTATTTACTACTGTCAAAATTCCTCGAGAACGTCCTGAATCCGTTGTGAAACGTAAATTCATCACGATTGCCTCGAATCCACTCAAAAATCCTGACTGCAAGGATGGAAGGTAAAACTTAAAATATTCATTATTACGACCAAACGAACGGTCGATCAACGTGTCGGGTCTGCACCTAAAAAAATTTCTTTGATTAACGACGGATGGATTTTTATCTAAAAAAAATATATATATATAAAACAAAATAAACAATTACAGGTGAAACGAGACAAAACATTGACAGGCTCGCCGAACAGCTGAGGGAAGCCGTGAAACTTAAGGACGACTGCGACGACGCTCGGTGCTCCGATATTATAGACATACTGGACACCTTTGGCGACACCAGCAAGATATCCGTCGAAGGTTCGTTGCGTCGATCTTGACTTCCGTCCCAAATGGCGGAACAGATTTTATCAATTTTTTTCACAATTTTTTAAACGCATCAAATTTATCGTTTTAGAAAATTCTGACTTTACGATCGACGATGTATTTCTCAAACTCTTATCCCACGAGTCTATAACTGTTGTTGCGAAAACTGCCAAGGCCATAGCCGAGATATCGAAGACCGTCGGGGGAAGGGAAAAATTTACTAACCGTGACATAACAAAGATTCTCGTTGAACTGTTGGAAAGCGAAGACGTGGAAGTCCTGACCCAGGCTACGAGAGCTCTCGGCAATATATGCTACGAGAACGGTACTTATTAACGTATTTTATAGTAACTTAATTTAATTAAATTTATTATTATTATTAATTGATTCAGTACAAGCTATTTACGTACATTAATTTTGTCCAGAATGTTTGTGGCAGAAGCTTTTAGGCTTGTACGTATCACTTGTATGTTCTTCTTTAAATATCTTAAATCTTCTGGTAGAAATATCGCAGGGGCAATCGAGTTGATTTATTGATATTTTTTATTCTAACATTGTTCATTGACGGAATTCTCCTTGACTAATCATCAAAATACAAATGTGTCTTATCTAATATCTTTATCTTGAAAAAAGAAAAAACATCGTATTTCATTATCGCCCGATATCGTCGACTTATCGATGTTATCGGCTTTCAATTTACCCGCATCGAAGAAACGATCGATTGACAAATATTTTGATTTTCCAGGTAAGGGTAAAAAAATGGTGGATGAGTGTAACGGCTTGGCTCACATACTGGCCATTCTGAAGAAGGGTGTGAGTCTGGGAGACACGGAGGGTGCTGCGTTATTGAGAAGCACCGCTGCAGGATTTCTGTTAAATTTTCTAGATGACCAGAGTGCCTTGCAACAAAAGGTTCGATCCATTTTTTTTTTTTTTTTAAAGTTAATATTGAAATCTCTCGGGAATGCGACGATAATTTATGGACGATTTTTATTTACAGGCGTTGGAGGAGAACGTCGTATCGATAATCTGCAGCGTTCTGGAGTTAGACGGTACAAAGGACGACGGCAAAGCGGCGATGCACGCTCTGCTGACCCTAGGATTGTTCAACGACTCGGGAACGCAGTTTCTCGACGAAAGATTGTGCAACATACTCGTCGAGATACTTTCGAAACCGACGCTCTCGGAGCTCTCGGAAATGTGCCTGGAGCTCGTTCACGGTCAAGCCGAGAATGGTGATAAAATTCGTGCCATTTTTATGATCTACAAAGATTACGATTGATCGTAATGGTTTCACCTCTAACAGCTCTTCATTCATTCGTTCTGCAGAGAATGCGAAGCTTCTCTTTGCGAAAACAGGCTTCTGCGAGTTACTATTGAAGCTCATCGAAAAGTACGGACCGAGATGCACCGACGAGGAAACGAGATCCATACTCAAAGTCGCATGCAATTTGATCGTTCTGATACTCACCGGAGGTAAGCACGGAACAAACAATGATTAACATGAGATGTAAAATGAGGTATTCGATACTAAGTCGACCCGAGTCAGACCCTTCACATCTCGGAATTCGCCCACGATTTTTCATACGATTGAAATAACTCTCAAAAGCTCGCCGATATTTTCTTAGATTTTTTCAGATTGTTTATAATTATTTATAATTAAAAAAAATAATTTATTGAGCGCAAGCATTTAAAAATCTGAGAAAATTCTGAAAAATCATGTCACGTATACATTTTTTAAACATTTGAGCCGGAGTGGGACAAGGTCACCTATTTTTTCGAATTTTCTTTCGCAGAAAACCCGTTTAAAAAATTATAAAAATCAGTCGATTGTCGGCTATCGCTTAACCATTTTTACATGCAACATTGGATTTTTGAGAATTTTTTTAGATTTTGTCGAAGACGTTTTATTTTTGTTTTATTATTATTATTATTATTATTATTATTTACAGAAAGAAAGTTTACAACTTATAGTATCTGCATCATGTAGTTTACATTAAGTTTTTTAAAGAACTTGAGGTTTTCAGCGAAGATCCCATACGTGAAGGGTTGACGACAATCGTCGGTGCTACAAAAAAAATGACGTTCCAAAAAAAAATTTGTTTTCCAATTCAGACGAGAGCATGAACTTACTGTACGACGGTGGAAACGGCACGGTCTACAAGAAGCTCGTCGAGTGGCTCGACAGCGACGACGAGGATCTTCAAGTGACGGCGATACTGGCGATGGGAAATTTCGCGAGCACGGACGCCCACTGTCAGCAGATGGTCGAGCAGGGGATACATCGAAAGTTGTTGCAATTGTTGCGCGACGATGGCAGTAAAACCGGTGGAATAAGATTTCAGCACGCGTTACTGAGCGCTCTGAGAAATCTAGTTATTCCCGCTGCCAACAAGCCTATCGTGCTAGCCGACGGCCTCGTCGATGTCGTTTATCCGATGCTGGACATTCCAACGTTTCCCGTCGTCTTCAAACTGCTCGGTACCCTCAGAATAATCATTCAGGGCCAGAGTAAGTTGAAAAATATCGCACAAGTATAACGATAAACTTTTCGTTTCAATCGGTGCGAAAATTACGGTTTTTCGCACGCTTTGCGTAAAAACTACCGTTTTCACACCTCAGTGAAATAAAATTTGGTACGATACTCGTTTCAAAAACTTTTTATTACACTCGGTGCGAAAATAACAGTTTTACGCACACTTCGCGTGCACGGAAGCCCCATTTTCACACCTTGTAAAGTAAAGTTTGGTAAAATTCTCGTGCGAAAAAACTTTTTCTGATTGTAATCACATGTGTTAAGAAAAAGTTGTTCGCACGATTATTGTACAAAATTTTATTTCACAAGGTCTGAAAATGGGGCATTTACGCACGCATGCGTAAAACTACTATTTTCGCACCGAGTGGAGTAAATAACTATCGTGTCTAAACATCGTCCACCAATTGACCACCCTGCCTTACGCAGCCGAAGCGGCTATATCGTTAGGGAGGCGAGAAGATCTCGTGAAGAAGGCGGTCGCCTGGTGCGAGACCGAGGATCATCCGGGCGTTCAGGGCGAAGCCAATCGGCTGATCGCTTGGCTCATTATACACAGCAGGTAAAAAAAATGTATATCGCCCGAAAGAAAATGTAATCCCGATAGACATCACGCAATATCGCTCGTTAAAATTCACGTGGCCTTCAGGGAGAAGGAAGTAGTAACGGCGATAATAAAGCACGGGGGGATCGAGCATCTCGTCAGGATGATAACGGCCCAGCACGCGCTCATGCAAAACGAGGCGCTGATGAGTCTGTCGATACTTTCGGCGATATCGCTCGCGGAATCCGAGCAGCCGCTCATCGTCGCCGAAATCGGACAGGCTCTGTGGAAATTCTTCGAGCAGAGAGATCCACCACCGGACCCCGCACTGACGAGCAACGCCCTCACGTTGACTTCCAATCTGCTCAAATCAAAGTCGGGTAATTATCGCCGAACCGAGAGAAAATCATTTATTTGTTATTTATTTACGGGACGACCCCTTTTACATTTACCATTTTTTTTACAGTTTAGATAACAATACAAATATGAATCAAAATATAGCATTTGTAAACATAATAACATCGTAATATGTAAAATTTATTTATTTTAATTTCTGTTCTTTTATTTTTAATAGTAACTTTTATTATCGATAATAATAATAATAATTTTCCTTTTCAAATATATCGACGGGGCCGATCGGCGAGAAACAATTTTTTAAAGCTTCTTTCTATTTGCAGACGCATTGATAGAGCATCTGAAGAAATCCAAGCTACTGGATGTTTGCGAAAATCTTCTAAAGGACTCGGTCAACGTTTCCAATGAATCGTCGGAAGCCTGAAGGCATCCGAATCTCTCGTACCTTATATCTGCGAAAGACAGAAGGAAAAGCAAAATAGGGAAGACGGGGGGGAGGGAAAAAAGAACATAAGATACCGTTGACTACTTCGCTGCCATTTACACGCACTGTGACTATTCCGTTCCGGACCCAGTTGAGAAACGCGATTATTTCTCACACGGCTCTCGCAGACTGATCTACCCCCCCCTCCTCCGCCCCCCCCCCCCCCCCCGAAGATTTCGCCAAAGTCAGAGAATCACAATTATTTATTTTACTATAAAAGTAATGAGTACGTGTAATTTTGATGTGACGAGCGTGGAATCAAACATCAACTACCGTAGTGTTTTAGAGTCATCGGACAATTTGAAACAGCAATCGTAAAGTGTAATCTAATTAATAACGAGAGAAAAGAACAAAAAGGAATAAATATTTTGTTGCTGAAGGGTAGAGTCGCATTCTTTCAGGCATCTTTACGTGTATTATCAGGAATTTTTTTTATATAAGACATTTTTTTTTGTTGCTTTTATTGCCATAAAACTGAGTGAATATTTTTATTGATATTATTGCGTAATGCAGGAATTGCTTGTAACAACAGTGAATCCTTAAGATGGTGCAAACTGCGCTGCCTTTTTTGCAAATTAGGACCGCAATATCTCAGCGACCGATGGATAGATTGACTTCACATTTGAATGGCCTACTAAGAGCACGTCTTGCTATCGTCTGCACACCGGACAACTTTCAAATTTGATGATTACGATTTGCAGGGAAATAATAAGGGTTACAAAAAAAAAAAAAAAATCGAAAGTATTCAAAATTGTGTCACCATTTTGTGGAATAAAAAAAAAGTTCGTAATTCAGACGATAGAGGCTCATTTTCTGATCACAAATATGCCTGGACTTTCTTTTTCAGATAATTAGAAAAGTCGCAATCGCGGTTCGGGTCATAAAGCCGCAGTCTTACAGCGCAGTTTGCGTCACCTTGAGGATTAAATCCTGTGTGACAAAAAAATCCTGATCGAACACATGAAAATACTTGAAAAAAGGTGACTCTAGTCCTGAAACTCGCACACATTCCCACGAATCCGATTGACCTTTTTGCCCCTCTTTCCATTGGCCGATCGAGCCCCCCAGAGGTCTCTGCCGAGTCGACGCGGCGACACCGATCTCTTCGTGATATAAATAATCACCCAGTGATACTCTAAAGCGTTGCTCCGATTTTGCGTATTTGGATAAATTACATTATAAAAAAGATTGCAACAGCTCTCAATTGATTTATACACGTGCCGATATTACCGAAAATCCATCGAACCTTGACCGTCGGTGGATTTAGCACAATTATTTATTTTATTATACAAGATCTGTCGTATTTCGATAAATTATATTTAAAAAAAAGATTGCAACAGCTCTCAATTGATTGATACACGTGCCGATATTACCGAAAATCCATCGAACTCTTGACCGTCGATGGATTCAAGACAATTATTTATTTTACTATAAAAAGTACCGAGTACGTGTAATTTCGATGCGACGAGCGTGGAATCAAACATTTACTACCGTAGTGTTTTAGAGTCGTCGGACAATTTGAAACAGCAATCATAAAATGTAATCTAATTAATAACCAGAGAAAAAAAAGAATAAATATTTTATTGCTGAATTAAACTCGCGAACGTTATTCCCACGAATCCGATTTATCGTTTTTTCCCCTTTCCGATTCGCCAATCGAGCCCCCCAGAGGTCTCTGCCGATACGACACGGCGACACCGATTTCTTTGTGATACAAGTAATCACCCAGTGATACTCCAAGGTGTTGCTCCAATCTGTCGTACGAAAAATTGTTCGATAATAAATCATAAAAATAACATCTACTTTAAAACAATTAAAGCATCTCTTAATTGATTTAAAAACGTGCCGATATTGCCGAAAATACATCGAACCTTGACCACTCGATCGATTCAAGCTACAGGAATAAAGCGTCGAGAATGTACTCGACGGTTTACAGAACAGGCTGTTATTATAAGATTAACGACCTACGACCCCGGTCGCTGCGTATCGCCGCTGCAGAAGATAATTAAAGAGCTCCACCGAGCCAGACTTTCGCTATGAGTCAATTTGTAGTTGGCAATCAAAAGAGCCAACGAGTTGTCTTATAAGATTTTTTTTGTTGTCCCGACCATCGACCCAAAGATGAACATATTTCCGAGAGACGACGGACTCTTCGGCAACAGCGACGTCGTTTTGACGAACACGCCGAGTCCGACACCTCCCCAGAGCAGTCACGGAGGTAAATCGACGTTGTAAGGTAAAAGTACCAGTGGCCGCACACCCAAGACAACAGACCCAGTCCCCAGACACGCATTAAGGTGAAGTGAAAGTCACGTGACTGAGCCAGGAGTGCGAGAGAAATAGCGCTGTTTCACTTCGTGTTATGGTGAAGTGAAAGTCACGTGACTGAGACAGGAGTGTGAGAGAGATAGCGGCATTGGTCTTACGGCGGAGCGAGAGAGAGAGCGACTGAGAACGTGTTTCACTTCATGTTAAGGTAGCTATGTCGCTTCCCACTCATCTCGCATAAGTTATCGAAAAAAAGTGAATATTGCAAGTACTTCTCGATGGTATAAAAATCTGAAAAAATGCATGCATATTAAAGGCACTGAGAAGATTAATTTTGCATAGTAATAATTCCAAAATGTTATTAACAAATTTATGAAAAAATTAATTGTTCAACAAGTTACCCGGCAAAACAACATTTTTTAAATTGAAAATGATTCATTTATTTTTCTGAATACGTATGAATTTTTTCACATTTTTCAATTAGTTTTGATTTTTGTGTTTTTTCAGACATTTTTTCCATATAAAAAAATTAAAAAATTAAAGCTAATTGAAAAATCTGAAAAATTCATGCGTATTCAGAAAAGTAAAAGAATCATTTTCATAAAAAAGAAGTTGTTTTGCCGGGCAATTTGTTAAACAATTTTTTAAAATTAATCTTTTCAGTATCTTTAATCTGCATGAATTTTTTCAGATTTTTATATCGTCGAGAAGTACTTGCAATATTCGCTTACTTTTCTCGAACTTATGCGAGATGAGCGGGAAGCGAAATAGCTACCTTAAGGTGAAGTGAATATCACATGACTGAGCCAGGAGTGTGAGAGAGATAGCGGCATTGGCCTTAAGGTGGAGCGAGAGAGAGAGAGCGAACGTGTTTCGCTTCACCTTAAGAATCTAATTTTTAAGGTGAAGCTTGCACGCAGGCGTTGTCCGGCCACTGGGACGTTTACCTTACATAAGCAACGCGTTCGTACGACGAAGTCTTGATGTTTTTTTTAACGTGCTCGATTATTATTTTTTAGGCACCAGAATGATAGGAACAATTTTCCTCATGGTGAACGCGACCCTGGGTGCGGGTCTAATGAATTTTCCTCAAGCCTTCGACAAAGCCGGTGGAATAGCGTCGGCGACGCTTGTCCAGCTGGGCTTTCTAGTTTTCATAACGGGCGCACTGATAATTCTGGCTCACTGCAGCGACGTGACGGACACGTCGTCGATGCAGGACACGCTTGCAGGACTGTGCGGCACTAAAGCGCTGTTTGTATGCGGGATTTGCGTGGCCGTGTACAGCTTCGGATGCTGTCTGACTTTCGTCATAATAATAGGCGATCAGTTCGACAGAGTATTGGCTACGTTCTATGGAATGGATTACTGCCACACGTGGTACGACAAAAACCGCGCCAAACATCGATAAATTCAAACGCAACGATTCGCTGCACTTCATTCCATATTTTCTTTTCCTAAGGCGTACACCTAAAATCCCGCTTTCCGTTCCTGTGAAGTGAGCGCAGAAAGGCACTTTATCGCATAGCGTGCGAGATACATAATGCTTGCAAACGCAATATTCTATTTTTTCACGCACTAGTAACCAAAAGTGCCTTTTTATACAAACTTCACGGGAACGGATAAAAGGGTGATTTTCGTGAATTGGTTGGGAAAAATTATGTGAATGGCTTGACCCTTTCTACACTCTTACTAGACAAATAATTATTGTCTTATTTTTTTTATTAGGTACCTGTCCAGACCTTTCGTCACGAGCTTCGCGTGCCTAGTGTTTATACTCCCTTTATGCTTCTTCAAAAAACTCGACGTACTGAGCTACGTCAGCTCGATCGGATGCCTCACGATATTGTATCTCGTGTGGGTGGTTATCGACGAGAATTTAAGGAGCACCGACGATGCGCCGAAACCCACTCAAACATGGCCCGACGACGCGACTCAGGCCCTCCAAATCGTGCCTATTATATGCTTCGCTTATCAGGTGAATATCGTTCGGGTGCCACCTTTGCGATATGCTGGGACAAAAAACGGTCATTTCGACGCTGGTGAAAATATTACTCTGACAATTTGTCCAAAAAATTCTAACCGGACCACTTCGGAGATTTTCTGAAATTTTTCTCTGAGTTTCTCTGCTATTTACTAAATATCTCTATCATTTTATTGGTACAACCTTCAGCAGTCAAAAATGCAGAGTATTTTCCGAAAAATTATGGACAACTCAGATTTGAAAAATAACGTACTTTAAGAAAAAATACCAGTTACTTCTAAGATCTACTCATTCAGTTGCTCGTACCAAAAGTAGACGTTTTTTTAAAACTTTTTATTTTTCGAAAATGTTATGATTTTCCTAGATAATGTTGGATCAAAGAATTTCAAAGAATTGACGAGTCCTGTTTAAGTTCTACTCGTTCTGTTACTCGCTGTAAATCAGCAAAAAATTGAGTGAACCAGATAAATGTGCGTAAATATAGAAAGTCATTAGCCAGAAAAAAACAACAAAGTTCATAGTTATTAAGAGAAGTCCGCAGAGAAAATCAGAGATTGTCAGAACAATCAGGAATATTTAGATTCAGAACAAAAATCTTTGACTTTTTCTGAAAAGTGCGAAAACTTTGAGAAATCTAGAGGACTCTTCAGATAAATTTCTGACAAATTTTCCGCGACTCGTAGAAATTTCAGAGCCCTTGAAACAAATATTTTCACCACATGTTCCTGTGCAATATTGATTTTTACAGAGCCACATGACCGCAATACCGTCCTACGCCTGCATGAAGGATCGGAACATAATGAAATTCACCGTCTGCTCCGTCGTCAGCATAGCGATATGTTTTCTCGCTTACACGGCGGTTGGAATTTTTGGATACAAGACTTTCGGCACGGGAAAAGTTCCCGAGGACATTCTTCAGGGATACACGGACACCAGCGCCACCCTCACGGTCGCGATAGTCGCCGTGGCCGTGAAGAATTTCGTCACTTATCCGATCGTCCTGTTCTGCGGCCGAAACTCCGTGCTCGGCCTCTTCGGCAACGACCTTGAGAACATTCCCGTCGTCAGATTCGTCGTGACGATTCTCTGGTTCGCCATGTCGTTGGTGATCGCCATCGTCGTTCCGGACATCGGGCCGGTCATAAACCTGATGGGGACCCTCTCGGCAGCTTTCATCTTCGTGTTCCCCGGAATTTGCCTACTCCAATGCACGCTCCTCAAGGATCCGGCTCTGCACCTGAACAAAGATCGGTTTCTCGTTTTCGCCGCAATCCTCACCACCGCCCTCGGCGCTTTCGTTTGCGGTGTGGTCTTCGTCGAGTCGCTCCGGGACATCCTCAAAGAGCCCGCCGAGCCGCCTCTAGTCACGGGATTCAAAGCCAATCTCGGGCAAAGCCTGTGCGTTTGAATCGCATGTACAATCTTTTTTTTTTTTTGGAAATCAGATTCCTGACTAGTCGAAAAAATATTTTGATTTCTATGCGAGCATCTTCCATTGCGAAGAGAATCGAAAGAAAATGAACCAAAATGTGGAAAGACTGAGATGTGTATATAGCGTGATTCTGCGATTTATGGAATCGAATATCGTTATCTGTTTGTCGATGAAATCGAATACTTTGTTATTTTTTTTATCACATTGCTCAATAAATAAAAGCGTGTATTTTTAATCGGTGAATTTCGGTATCGACGAACATTCATTGATACCATTACGATTTTTTTTTTTTATTTCGCTCCTGACTAGTCGAAAAAACCTTTTGATTTCTATGCGATTATCTTCAGCTATTGCGAAGATCGAAAAAAAATGAAAATGGGGAAAGACTGAGCTGTGTATATAGCGTGATTCTGCGTTTTATGGAATCGAATGTCGATATCTGTCGATGAAGTCGAATACTTTTTTTTTTACATAAAAATCGTGCATTTACAAGAATTTAGAAGAAAAAAGAAAATTGTAATTCAGGTATCGACATGCAGATTTTACAAGTGTAACCCTTCCATTCTGTAAAGATGAATAATAATAATTTTTAATCGTTGAATTTCAGTCTCGATGAACATTCATTGATACCTGCTTCCCGTTTACGATTTACTGTGTGCTCGTGGATTTTTCAGTTAGAGCGTGAAGCGGCGAGCTCTCAGGATCGCGCACCTCGGTGATGATAGGCGCGGGATTCAAAGACAATCTCGACAAACTCCGTTTGAATCGTGTTTACGATTTTTATTTTTTTAGATCACATTCCTGACTAGTCGAAAAAGCCCCTTGATTTCTATGCGAATATCTTCGGCTATTGCGAAGATAAAAAAAAAGAAAAATGTAAATGTGGAAAAACTGAAATTTCTATACAGCGTGACTTTGTATTTTCATGGAATCGAATATCGTTATCTCTTGATCGATGAAATCTATAAGTTATTTTTTATTTTATCGTCGCCCAATAAATAAAAGCATGTATTTTTAATCTTTGAATTTCGGTATCGACGAACATTCATTGATACCTTTTTTCCGCGCCGCTGGTTTGCGATTCAAGGCGTGCTCGTCGATTTCGGCGAGACGGGATTCGCGGTCAGATCGTGAAGCAGCGACCCCTCGAGATCGTGCACCTCGGTGATGATGGTTTTGCAGAAGAAGCATTCCCGGCTGTTGAGAACGTGACGATCTATGCAGCCGCGACACGACTGGTGATTGCACGGCTTGAAAGTCACCGCGACCGGATAAGCGTAGCATATCGTGCAGGTGTTGTCGTCGTCGCTGGTCAATCGCGTTTCCGGCAGCAGCGCCCGACTCGCGTCCAAGTGACTTATCATCTCGCGAACTTGCTCCACCTCTTGTTCGCTGACGTCGTGCTTGTCTGTCGACAAAAATGTTTCGTTGAAAGTGAAGAAAAAAAAAGAAAAATATTTGACGGACAAGTTACAAAAACCGCGCGCTCACAGTTCAAGAGGGTGAAGAGCTTTAAATTCTTCAACTTCGGTTTCTTCGTCGTACCCTCGCCGATGACGAAGTAGAGCGAGCTCATCTGAAAACTCGGCTCGGTCAGCAATGTTCTCGTCGCCCGTGGCGCTCCTTCGGCCTCAGTTGCTGCGTTAAAAAAAGAATATCGATAATCAGCGAAGAACTACGAAAGGTTTTTTGTGACTTTGATTTAAAGCTTTGATTAAATAAATAAATAAATAAATAAAATAAAAGCAATTTTGAGACAGTTAAAATGTTTTTAAAGTTAAAAAATTACAATTAATTTAAATAATTTAATATATAATGAAACAGAGTTTGACTTAATGAAATGTTATATGCTGGTTGAAATGAAATATCGTGATGTATTTTTTTAACTTTTGTTCCGCATTTCTATTGGAACTAATAGATCTAAGTAGTTATGACACATTTTGTATTTGATTTCTGGTCAAGGAGAAATCCGTTAATAAGTGAAACAAATAAGGCAAAAAAAAAGTGTACTTACCGGGTTCGGCGGAAATTTCGTCTCGCAGAAGAGCCAGCAGAATGCCGATCACAGCAGCCAGTATCGGAAAGTGATCGACTGTTTCCAGATCCGGTATGTCCAGCAGAACTACGTGCTGGAAGGAGCTCGTTTGGGAACTCACTCGATTAAGTATCTGGCAGAGCAACTGTGGAATTCGATAGATCGTTCAGTCAGAATCGAGCCTTTATCATTTTTTTTCTTACGTTAAATTAGACCGTTCCAAAGTAGCGGCGGTTAGAAGAAAAGTTGTCTCATTGGACAACGCCTTCAACAACTGTATTTGTTTCGTAATACCTGGCAAAGTCTGACCAGCAAATTTTCACTGGAAGACTGGGACGGATCGTTGAAAATACTGGGCGCGATCGTCGCGATCATCTCTATAACGCGGAGGAGAGACACGGCGAGATCGAAGCAGGTAGCGCAGACTTTCAGCTGTCGCGACTCGATGAAAACTCGCTCGGGCCTCGAGGATACGTTGTGTATCTCTTGAACCATTCCGATGAACTCGGAGAAAGCCCAGTTCAGCTGATTGAGCAGAGAGTTGATAAACTGTGTGGTCGCTTGAAGATTTCCCATTAACACTTCCTTGACGTGATCTTGATATATCGTAGACGGGCAGGGCTCTGGAAATAGAAATAAAACGTTTATACAGTGCCAATAACAATGGATGAACGGTAAATTTATTTTTATTTTATATCCTTATTTTTCATTTATATATATTTTTTTATGAAATCACGGTCTAATATAATTTAATGTAATAAATCTGCATCTCAATGTGAACAACAATAATCATAATACAAGCACGTTCAATTTTTTTTTTAAATCTAATTAAGGATGCGTCACACATACATTCCAAACCAAAAGTTTACTTCGATCAAAATGTCTGTACTTCTCAGTCAGCATTAACAAATCAGTCGTATTAATTTTAAACCGTTTCGTAATTAAAACCGAATAATTTGTTTTACCGATTCGTTAATAACTTTTTTACATAATCATTATCTGTTTATTTATTGGGAATAACCCTTTTAAAAAAGATATAATATAGTCTATTTAATTATTATGCAAAATGAATCCTCTTGGCACCTTTAATACCGTTCATATTTTCAAATTTTTTATACCATTAGGAAGTGTTCAAATTCTCGCTGAATCTCGCTGAATCTCACTTTTGGCTGGAAATGTACGTGTGATAAATCCTTAACGATAAGTCGAATACCCACTGATCGGCTGCGTTATTGAATCTTGCTGCAGCATCTTGGGGCCGACTTTCTTCGCGAGATGGGGACTTTTCTCGTATCGAAAGGCGAAACCGTGCCCTTGCCAGAATCGCACGAGCACCCAATTGGACTGCGCCCAGGCTCGATTCTCGTACGGTCGCAGCAGATTGGTAACGAAGTTGACGCGAGACTTCTTCGGCACTCCCTCGAGAGCCTCGAGAGTCAACGGATTCGATACGAAGCCGGCGAGGGTGAGGATCAGCGTGTCCTTCGAGTTCGCGTGAACGATACGCGGGTCCAAGAAATGATCGCAGAGAAATTGGGCGACCTCGAGAAACATCTTTTCGTAGCCGGGAATTCTCTCGACCGGCGCCGTGGGATGGAGATGACTGCGCAGGCCGACGCAGAGGTCGGAGAGCGCCTCGAGATAGAAGTCGGGCACGAAACTGAAGAGATTGCCCTCCTGGCTGGCAGCTTTGAGGGTCGACGTGACGACTCTGAGAAGCCAAGCAATCTGCGCCTGTTTCTCCTCCGAGTAAACCGCGGCTCTGACCCAAGCCATGTGTCTCGCCTGCTCGGCGAGTTTCGTGTTGAAGACGTCGATGGTGCGGAGGAGTTCTTTCTGTATGTTCTGGGCCTCGGGATCTTTGGACCTCTTGATGGACTCCAGTCTGGCCTTCGTGCTCGACAGCGCGCTGACGTACTCGGACATGCTGTCCCGAAGACCGGCGACTTTGGCGATCTGTTTCTTAGCCGCGGCGTGATAGAACAGAACGACACCGTCGAGAAGCTCGAGGAGCGAGAGATTCTCGTCGGCTGTGCCGGGTCGCATCGGTGTACGATCTTCGCGCGAGTACTGCGAATATCCGAGCCTCTCGAGCATCATCGGAACGGCTGGACCGGAAGAGTTCATGCTTATCAGCCTCGCGAATGTTGGAATTTCGCTGATTCTCCCTGGACCACCCATGAAAGTGTTCGTCGACTCCTGAGGGTGATCCATCGAGGCGATGACCTCGTGATCCGCGCCGAGGCTGTTTATCAAGTCGGTCTTGTAGGTCTTGTTCAGATGCGACAACACTCCGCCCAGTCTGTCGATACCGGAATAGTTTATCGTCGAATCGTAGAATGATCTGAAAAATACGAACGATTTTTTTTTCCTATGTTTGGGAGGCATTTTTACTGTTATCGGAAAACCGAAATAGCATCCGTATCCGTATACTATTTCGGAATTTCGGATTTGATGGCATATAAAATGGATTTCGAAATTCCATCCTATATGCTATGATTTCGAAATTTCGCTTTAAATAGCATATGGAATCGAATTTCTACTTCATGTACTATAACTTCGGATTTTTCGTTTTTATAGCATATAGAATATGCCATAAAAATATTCTATAAAAATATGCGATGCTGGATTTAGAAATTTCTAATTTCCATTACGTCCGCTATAATTTCATAATTACGATTTTCGTAGCACATGGAGTGGATTTCGAAATTCTGAAATTCCATTCTGTGTGGAATGAATTTCCCCATGCTATGAATATAACCGCTCGTGATATTACATTATTACATCATATTCACTACGAAGTGAATCGGACCTGCAAGGTATGAACATCGGATCTCCGGCGTCGGCCCACAGGATCTTGAATGCCGCGAGAAGTCGGTGAAAGCAGCAGACCGTTATCGGCAAGGGTGTCTGAAAGTTCCGACCGAGAATTAACAATCCGCCGCCACAGTCGTCAGTGAATTCGCCAAGTCTCTCTAACACAGATTAACACAGATTAACAAATTTCTTTTAATTTTACCGACCCGACTCGATACAAGATTTTCCTGAACGAATCTTCGAAACTTCCTGAGAAAGATAGTCCTCGACGACGGTGTGCGCGAAGTGCCGTCGTCGTTGTTCAGCAGAAGAATGAGCAGTTGGACCTGCAGGCACTCCAGCTCTACGTGTCAAAGGATCATCGTAAGTGCTTTTTTTTTTAACAGCTCACAGTCATTGCAAAGACTCGTGCGCAACGACCGCGAAAGGTTTAAGAGGCGGGACAGCCTCGTATTGTCTCGTACCGAATATAGCGCTCTTGATTTCGTCGCAAGAGTCCATGTAGCTGCCCTTCGAACATTCGACGCTGACGTCCAGAGGATCGGTTTCCCACCAAATCTTGTCGACGACCTCTACGAGTCCCCGCTCGTCCAGAGGCTTCACGTGAAGAAAATTGGCGAAACGCACGCGATCGAACAGTATGCACTGAAGCAGATGCTGACGCGTCGGCGTGTGATGGCAGAGATTAATCAGCGGCACGAGATTGTCGCACTGGTCGGGATAAGCGAGCATCAGAGACACGTGTCTGAACGCCGACAGCAAAGACACGATGCTGTTCTCCAGACAAGCCTTGATCTCGTATTCCTCGAGGAACATCCACAGAAGATCCATGCATATCAACAATTTCCAACGCTCGTCGGCGGTCGCGCAGAGCTTCCGGATGAACGGTATGAAGAGCGCCTCGATTATGTACGGCACCGTCAGAAGAGGTCCGAGATGCTTCAGTATGACTCTGCTGAGGCACGCGAGATACGCCTCGGTGCTCATCGACTTCTCGTCCGCGTTGACCGTCTCGTTCGATCGTCTCGTCTCTCTGCTTCTCTTTACGAGCGGTATTATCTTCGCGAACCACTCGAAGATCAGAGCGGCTCTGTTGAGCTGGTCGACCGGCGGTGTCTGCAGCGGCTGGTAATCCTCGACCGGATATCGCAGCGGCGTCGAGCCGAAATTCGCTGTGAGATTCTCGGTGAAACCCAGACTGACGGTCGGATAGTAAGCCGCACCGGCGCCGCTCGTTATGTTGTCGAATGCTACGCCCAGCGGCCTTCCGTTTCTGTAGAAAGACATCGTGCACGCGTCCATGTCCAACGCGCAGCCTATCACGTCGCCCGAGAGCCACGGATCTCCGTACTTGTGCGTCGTGACGTTCCACTTTCTCACGCGATTCCCATCGTACGCGTACGAGGTCGGGGTGTCGCCTGCGAAAATAAAATCATTTTTATCGTTAGCGTTATTAATATTTATTTTTTTAGATCAATTAAAACATAAGATGAATGACTGCCATTTTATAAAATATGATTTTTCGACAGGAAGTAACATCATACCAGAAATACGTCACTTCCGGTTTGAACATCTCATGTCTCGATCAGAAGCGATGTCATACCGGAAATACGTCACTTCCGGTTTGACCGTCTCATGTCTCGATCAGAAGCGACGTCATACCGGAAATACGTCACTTCCGGTAGAAAAATCGGTGTCGTATTTCTGGTATTACGTGACTTCCTGTTGAAAATATGAGATCTTCAAACCGGAAGCGACGCATTTCCGGTCGAAAAGTTGAGATTTTTTAGCAAAACGTTGCGTATTTCCGGTATGACGTCACTGCTAGGCGAAAAGTTGAGATTTTCAAACAGGAAGTGGCGTATTTCCGGTATGACGTCACTTCCGGTCGACGACTTGAGATTTTCAAACCGGTGACATATTTCCCTTAAGGAAATTCCTTTACCAGATCCTTTACTATTTTGTTACTATTCTGTGCATCTCTGTGAGTTTAACAGGCACGAACCTAAATCTCATAGATCTACAGAAACTTGTTACTATACACAGATATAATAAAAATGTATAATTACAAGATAATTTATGTTATAATAATGTACAATACATTTTATTTTGTATTATGTACTGATATATAAAAAGAAAAAGTCTCAAACTGACCCACTCCGGACTCTTGACTGAACTTGCAAGCCGCCGTGCCCCAGCCTATCTGCATGACCCCCTTCGAGCCCAATTGCACTTCGTACATCCATTTGCCACTGTAAAATGCGGCATTGGCTCGCATGGTACTGAAGTTGCTCTGCGAATTGACGCTGAGTCTATCCGGCGAGACGATGAACAGGCCATGGTGAGTGCTGACGTCGAATCTCACTATCTTCGGTCCTATTCTCCCGGGACGATCGTCCTCCTGAATCTGTCCCTGTTCGATCTCCCCCAAGGCTGCTCTGACGTAATCTTCCGCTTGGCTCAAGCTGTGTAGTGTCCTGGAGAGTGTGAAACCTTATGAAAATCGTGTCAATTGTTAACGTAATTCCTGCAATAAACAAACTGAAATACGATCCACTGAAAGAAAGAGTTGCATTCCCGAATGCAGATCTGTTCAACTATGCATTCTTTTATTTATGAAATCTGCACTGCTAGTGGGTTTTTTTTACTGCCCATGCTACACCCAATTCTTTCCATGAGATACATTTTGTAAGTTTTGGTAGCAAAAAAACACTTGGCAGTGCAGAATTGCGTCAAAATGAAATACAAATTACGAAATACGAATGAAATAGAAAAAATGTATAATAATAATTTTTAAACAAATTTTTGTAAAATATACTGTTACACACGTTACATGAAATATGAAATTTTATCTGAACTGTGAAATATTATAAAAATGTAAAAGGGCTTTTCCCGTAAATAAAATAAATAAATAAATAAATAAATAAATAAAAGTAAATCGTGAACTGAGAATAGACTGGAATATAAAAATGCTCATTTCAGCTGCTTATACACGCGGATACATCTAAAATATTTTTGGATTTAGCTGAAAAGGAACTGCATATTCAAGGCTCCCAAATACATTAAACTGCCGTCCGACGTGCGGGAAAAAAACGCATCGTCCGTACCTCGAGTGCGAGGGCCAACAACTGCGATAAACAAATACGATCCACTAAAAGAAATATGTTGAATGCCGTCCGACGTGTGGAAAAAAATGCCGAGTCCATACTTCGCGAGCGAGGGCTAACGCCTCTGATAAACAAATACAAATACGATCCACGAAAACGAAAAAACTCAGAGCCGTTCAATGTGCGAAAAATAAAACGCATACAGTTCATACCTCGCGTGCGTGCTGTAGGTTTTCGGCTTCGCCGGTGAATAGTTCGATGTCGCGATGGACCCGCGTCCAAAAACGGTCCTCACGATCTCCTCTGCCTCCATTTAACCGTCGTGATTATTCGTGAAAAATTCCCCTATCTCACGTTACACGAGTTTTCATCGTTTGTCGCGATTGCAGTTCGGACCGCATGATTTCCGACTCTCGTAGGCAAACCCACTTTACGCACGTTTCGCGCCGCTTCGAATTTACCATAGTGTCGAGACAAGTGGAGACTATTTCCTTAAGAAACTTTTTTGCACTTTTCTCTTCCGTTTGTTCATTGCAGAGGCGAGATATTAATTTTGTCGTTCGCGAGTTACCGGAGCGAGGTGCGGTGTATCAAATGACAGCCGAAAAATTCGACAGACCGACTGGTGCACCGAGTTTACTTTGCACACCGGGCGTGTTTCAGTATCAGCTGCAAGCTGCCGGCAGCTCGGAGGATGTGAGGCTTCGGTTTCGGTCGAACGGCGATTCAGGGATCTGCGGTACCGACAGTCACTGCAGAAACCTCCCTGCTCCACCAGCCCAGTCGCTCTTCTTGCCCTCCCCTCGTGGTGCGTTTCGTCCGCGCTGCGTTTCGACCCGCTACACCGCAGTTAAACACACATTTGATACACATCGCCGAGAACGTCAAGAATCCTTCGCGAGTGCCGACACACACGCACACACGCGCACGCGCACACACACATGCGCACTCGTTCTCGCGTACAAGAATCACAAAGTTAATCGGTTTATTCCTCGTTGCAAACGTTAAATGCCTCCTCCCGGTATGATAGAATTAACGTCGCTGAAAGATCGGGAGGCGATCGCTCGGTTTTGAACCGGTGATGAGGCACCTCGGACGCAGCACACACGCGTTTTATACGTGAAAAAAAGCGCGTCGCCTAGCCCTCGCGCACATATTTTCGTTGGGGATTAAAAAAAAAGCGAGAAAAAAACACATCTCCAAACCTACAAAACACAACTACGGCGATAATGGCAGCTCACAAGACAGGTGGGCAAAATGCTCGGAAGAAAGTTCAGGTACGTCGATAGTTCGTCGATCTGTCGGGAGAAAAAAAAAAACGATTTGTTACAAACGATTATAGTCGACGTCGAATACCCCATGAATCTTACGTTTCGTGTTCTACCTTTCGAATCGTTCGTCGTTGGCTCGGGAACTAACGTTCCCCGCAAATTATCGCCGAAGATTTTATCTAGCTCGACGATTATTGTGCTTTTTTTTTCTACATATTTTCAACGAAAATAGGCAACAATCGGCGAAGCGCTCGTACTCGGCATCGCGGAAATGAAGTTCTCTGTAGAGTCTCCGAGACAATTTTTTTTACACTCTACGGGTGTGTTCGCAGTTCTGCACTGTTCGCATAAATCCAGAAATATTTCAGATGTATGCGCATATATATGCACTGGAAAAAAAATTTGGGTGAAATTTAATGCAACGGACTGGAAGTTTTTATGAAAAAACTGGTACATTAAATTTCATGTACAATTGCGATGAAAAGTTAACATGTGGTGTATTCATGAAAAAGATTGGGTTATACTTTATATCTAAAATCTTACTTTAATTTCGATGGACAAGTATACCAATTTTTCATCATGCTTGTACATTAAATTTAATGGAGCAGTTATTGTATAAAAAGTTTCACTCTGGTACATTGAATTTACACATTTTTTAAAAACTGTGTATGTTCCAGTCGACTCTCAGTTCGGGGCTTAGTTTTGAACCGAATTTGCTCTGATAAACATACATTAGTCTGTTTTATTATCAAAACAGACTAAATATACACTGTAAAAAAAATTATAAATTTAATACACTGGTATTGAAAACTTTTATGCATAAACCAGTATATTAAATTTATTGTACAAACATTATGTAAAATTACAGTACTGTCAAAGGTTTTCTAAAATACTTTGAGTATTATTGACTTAATTAAAGAGCTTTTATTGAAAATACCTCTTTTTTATCTTTTTTTTTAACCGTACATTCATTTTGCATAAGATTCAATTTAAATTTTGCATAAGAAAAATTTAAGACATTTAATTTAATATACCAGTTTGTGAGTAAAAGCTTCCAATACCGGTACATTCATTTTCATGCAGACATTTTTTACAGTGTATTCCTTGGAAAGAATTTAACATACCCTTGACAATTTAAAAAGAACCTACTAGTGGAGAATAAAATAATGCACAGCCAAGCAGATTTGCCTTCTAGAATGCCCCTTACTTTATCATAAAAGTCACTAATGCTGTTTGCTTGTTTCTGTTGCTTTTTTCTCAAAGGTGTCGATGGTCATAAGAGACGAAGTGGAGAGAAGACACAGAGCCGGAGTGAATTCTCTGCAATACGACCCTGCTTTGCACAGGCTCTACTCCGCAGGCAGAGACAGTATAATAAGGATATGGAACTGCAAAAATATGAAGGAGCCTTACATCCAGTCCATGGAGCACCACACGGACTGGGTCAACGACATTGTATTGTGCTGCGGTGGGAAGAATGGTCAGTGAGAAAAAGAAAAAAAAATCGATAATTTTTTTTACTGAGTTTTTTTGGTTACTGACGTTAAATTTCTTGATTCTCTGTTTTTGCAGTTATATCCGCGAGTTCGGACACCACGGTGAAGGTATGGAACGCCCACAAAGGATTCTGCATGTCCACCTTAAGAACTCATCAAGACTACGTCAAGGCGTTGGCCTACGGAAAGGACAGAGAGCAAGTGGCCAGTGCCGGCCTGGACAGAGCTATTTTCCTGTGGGACATCAATACTCTGACTGCTCTCACGGCCAGCAACAACACAGTAACGAGTGAGAGGAATTATTCTCGTCGGGAATAGACGCGTTCAGATTCTGCTGGACCCGTTTTTAACACCTTACCTTTTTTTTACCGACCGAATTAGACGATTTCTTAGTTTCAATTTAGAATAATTTAGAGTATGATATAGACATAAAGGCTTCGGCGTGCAGTCGAATTTTCATTAAAAACGTAAAAAGAATCAAGAAAATTGAATAGGGTAAACCGGCCAGTGAATGGACAGTTAAGAAGACGAAAAAGCCAGTGAATGGAATTTTTTTTATGCACGTGCTCTTACGGAAATTGTCCATTCACTGGTACTGTCCATTCGTTGGTCGGTTAACACTGTTACAGTTCGCGGAAAAGCATGAACGTATTGTCACGATTGACCCACCGGTGGCTCCACATCGTACTCTGCACGACATTCGTGCGGTTTTTATCGGCTCCGATCAGTTGTCACACGCGAACAGTAAACGTAAACGTAGACACTTTACATGCAATTATTTTGTGTAATAGACTGTGATGATTTTGAAATATTCGGGGAATTTCACATAATCGGCGTGCACTTTCGTTTTACCTACGTGAATTTCAGAATATTTTAAATCCTTCAAAAAAGGAGCTGTTGACATTTTTCGGTGGCCATATTGCTTTTCGCGACAATTTGTAATACTAGATTTTTCTTCACTTCTTGGACATTTTCAACCGAAATTTAAGTGCACTCCGAAGCGTTTATGGCCAATATTACAGTCCTGTAAAATTTGAAGCATATGAATAGCTAATTAATGACGTTAAGTCGATTCTACGAAATCGACTCGCTCCGTCGGTAAAACAGGAAAGTCCAGGTACCTCTTCATCCTATGATAAACACCTTTTTCGCCGCCGAACCCAACCTCGGTCCTTACAACAGACTAGTCAACTTTGAGGCACGGACGGTCGAAAGAACATCGAAAGACATTTTTCGACCGTGAATACCCGTGAAAAAACGGTTTATTACAATTTTTATCACTTACCGCTGTCGGTAACGTACATTTAAATTCTTTTTTTTTGTTTCTCAAGACTAACATTTTTTGTCTCCAAACGTCTTCGTCAGCCAGTTTTTCTTACGAATCGAGCCCGTGTCGGTCGGGGGCGAGGTTTCACGCCGCCTTAATTGCCGTTCGAATCGATATTGTCACAGGTGTTTTGTTTGACTCTCGCAGCCTCGTCCCTCACCGGAAACAAGGATTCGATATACAGCTTAGCGATGAATCCACCGGGAACGATAATAGTCAGCGGAAGTACGGAGAAGGTATTGCGCGTGTGGGATCCAAGGACATGCGGAAAATTGATGAAGCTTCGTGGACACGCGGACAACATAAAAGCACTCGTGCTCAACAGAGACGGCAGCCAATGTTTGTCGGCCAGTTCCGACGGTACAATCAAGCTCTGGTCCCTCTCGCAACAACTGTGCATACAAACCTTCCGGATACACACCGAAGGCGTTTGGGCCTTATTGGTAAATCAAAAAAAATTTCTTTCCATACTTTTGCAAAAAAAATCGACACCACCGAGTTCGTTTTGGTAACTTTCGACTATTCGTTTTCAGGCGACGGACACTTTCAGTCACGTCATATCCGGAGGCAGAGACAAGAGAGTAATAATGACTGAGTTGAGAAATCCCGATCGTTACACAGTCATCTGCGAGGAGTCGGCGCCGATATTGAAAATGACGATGACTCCCGACCAGTCCAGCATTTGGGTAGCGACCAGCGAATCCACCATAAACAATTGGGTAAAGAACGCGCAGACGATGCATTTTGTCTTCTTCGACGAAAAGACATTATTGGCCGCGGTTAGGGAAAACCGGGAAAAGTCTGGGAAAAAACTAAATGAGGGAAAGGTCCGGAAATTTCAAAATTGTTGAGGGAAAAAGTAATTTACCGGCGAAGCTTCTATAATTAAAAAGTACATAAAAGGGATACTTGAAAAAAAATTTAGATCATTTTGAAGAAAAAAGAAACAGAATTAAACATGAATACAATAATTAGGCTTTTTCACTCGCGTCGTTAATTTTTTTAAATAGAAGTCGTTATAAGTTTGGTCAGGAAAAATTTGTCATTGGTCGGGAAAAAGGTCGGTGAATTTTTTTTCGGAGAAAAAACGGCCACCATGAATTACGATGGACTTTGAGCAACGAAAAATCGAACTTTTCCGCAGGCTATAAGTCAGAAGGACTGGCAATGCGGAGGCGACTACTGCGTGGACAGCGCGAGCAGCGGGGACGGCGCGATGGTACCGCGTAACACGGAGCCAGCTCAGAGGATACAGGGAGGGCCGGCGATCAGACTGTATCACATTCTAAACGACAGGCGGCACGTATTGACGAAGGACACCGAGGAGAACGTTGCGCTTTACGACGTTCTCAAAGCCTGCAAAGTCGAGGATCTCGGACGGGTTGATTTTGAGCAAGAAATCAAGAAACGTAGCAAAATGGTTTTCGTCCCGAATTGGTTCAACGTCGATCTCAAGACCGGGGTGCGTTCACATTGTTTCGTTTTATCGTTGAAGAGCTACAAAAAAATACGATTGAATCAGCTAAAGATTCGGACAGGGACGTTCGAATAAATATTTTGTTGGCTCAGCTACAAGATTGGTTAGCTCAACAATTAAAAAAAAATTATTTCTCCAAAATATTGTTGGTAATTAAAATATTTTGTTCCGCCAATATTTGTTTGAACGACCCAGCACGAATCTTTAGTTGCATTTTCACTTGCATTTTTTTTATCAGTGCACAGCTTTTTCTAGAGACATTTTTTAATAACATTCTTAACTTGTAGATGCTGACAATTCACCTGGGACAGGACGAGAACGATTGTTTCTCGGCGTGGGTGTCCGCAAAGGACACGGGCCTGGCGGACAACGACTCGGTCGATCAAAAAGGTCGGCACACGTTTGAGAAAAAAAAAGATTATCGCAGATTGCAATCGAAGAGGTCGGGATTATCATTTTGGCACGTGTTACAGTCAATTATGGGAATCTCCTGCTCCAAGCGTTGCTCGAACATTGGTCGAGGCCTTTACCGGCGGATGATGAGAACGACGGGAACGGGGACGACGGCAGTGGCCAAGCCAGGGGAGGCAATCCATATTTCTCGGTGCCCGGTCACACACCAGTTATCTTTAGGTAATGTTCCAATTGCGTTCGTACTCTTTCTGTTGAGCATGCACGATAAGTACTACTTCTCGTGCCTGCCGAAAGTGGCGCTGTACAGCGATGAGTATAACGGGGCGCACGCGCACATCGAGCCGGATTTACTTTTCGCACGCTTCTGGTATTTACGCGTGTTTAGCGTACTTTATGCATGCTTCTCTTACTTTACTTACTTTTCGTACTTTACGCATGCTTTTCGTACTTTACGCATGCTTTTCGTACTTTACGCACGCTTTTCGTACTTTACGCACGCTTTTCGTACTTTACGCACGCTTTTCGTACTTTACGCACGCTGAATGTATAGCACCACAATCAGCAGGCACGGAAGTAGCATTTCTCCAACATTCATTACAAAAACTCTTATGTGATACTAGTACGGTTATAAAAAGTACTATTTCATAACTGACTGTAAGTTATTTAATAATTTACAGCGAAGTCGGCGGAAGAACCTTATACAGGTTATTGGTTCGCGACGCGGCGGGCGAAACCGAGGGCGTCCTGCTGAAGGAAACCGTGCCGTCTTGGGTCGTCGATATCGTAGTTCACAAAAATCTGCCTAAATTCATAAGAATGCCATTCTACCTTCTGCCGCATTCCAGTTCGGGCTTCAAGAGTTTGAAGAAGTGAGCCGACATAATTACGAAGCTTGACAAATGAGTCACGTCTCGTGAGCCGTAAACTTCTTATCTAATCACTTTATTTTATTTTTTCAGGGATCGTCTAATTGCGAACGATTTCATTCAAATGCGGAAAGTAGCCGAACACGTGTACGATAAAGTTTTGGGAGCGGGCAGCGACTCCGGCTCGGTAGCTGGCGGAGGTGGGAATACAGTCTCGGGAGGCTCGCCGGCCGGCGATCGCACCAACACGGACTCGAACGCCGATAATTCTTCGCTGGCCGAAGAAAAAGTCGAATTACTTTGCAACGATCAGCTGTTGGATCCTTCGATGGATTTGAGAACGGCAAGTACAAAGATAGTACTTGGAACTTCGAGTTTAAGGTCGTTATCGCGCGATAGGGGGAAATTCGCGTAGAGAGGATAGGTCGCATGGTGTGCGCGGCGAGGGGCTGCCCACTGCTGCGTGTCGTACCAGCGTCAGGAACAATATAAAACAATATTTACTATTTTTTATCGCCGTAACTAGACGGTGAATTGCTTTACAATTTTTCGAGAAGGATCGTTAAACATCAACTAATGTACAAAAAAAAATTATTGAAATCGTAAGAAGGAATTATTTACGGTCATTGAGGAAGTAATCAAATTTGCACGATAGATAGGAATCGCCGTGTATAAGGACTTTTTCGAAAATCGCAAAAACTTGCGTTCTAGATGGTCAATAATTTTTTAAAAATTTACATGTTTTCATGAGGCATTGAATAACAAATTCGTAAAGTTTTAACGATTTCGTATGAAAATCGTTATCGCGCGATAACTACCTTAAGGAGCCCCCTAAGGGAACTGAGGTGACCATCGGCAGACTTTAATAGACTAATGCACAATGTTCAAAATTGTAACTTGCTATAGACTCGTAGATAACCTTCATTTTGACGTCTTTTTTCTATAACCCTTGCAACCATCATTGTGTAGTCTATTTATTTGATTTTTAGTTGCATGGGGATTACTCGAGTCCATCAAAACAGAGTTGCTTAAAGGTTAAAAGTTTGATCAAAGCGATCAGTCTCATTTCAACATACCCGGAGTCTTGTCATAGTCATTGCAACTCGTGGATGGATGTTTAGTCAACCCTAGTGCGACTGCGACTACGATGCAACCCCGAATCCATGGTTACACCAGTTCCACTAGGGCCTTTTATAAGTTCTATAATTCTATATACTTATTTCGTTAAACTTTGCCTTACAGGTCAGACACTTTATTTGGAAAAACTCGGCGGATCTGACACTTCACTACCGGCCCGTCAAATAGTTAGGATCCCGACTGACAAATCACGGCTCTTTGAAGTGGGCCTGGTTCTGTGGCGTGGCCAAGTAGCGATCCGCCCTCGCACACATGAGAGTAGAATTAATCGACTGTGGACTGTGGGAGGATTAGGGAGGGGAGTCTGGTGCGCCGAAAAGTTGCCAAAAAAAAAGAAATTATAACAGGATGATGAGTTTACGATAGTCGCGCCTGAACGGTGCCGACTTCAGCGTCAAGCTCGTTCAGACCTTGTGAATTCCGATGACCGCGGCGTCGAAGCGCACGAGATATTCATTTATTTTTCATGGAATATTTCGCCAGGCTATCGTGACGGAGGGGATGATGTGACCCGGTGGATGCCCGGTGTATCCAAACTCGAGGGTTTAACTATTCGATGTATCTTAAACGAACAGCGAATGACTACGATTTTTCGAGAAAAGAAAAAACATGAGATGCTTGCGAGAATATTATTTCGTTATGAAAAAAACTTTCATTTTTTTTCGATGTGCCACGAGGTTTATCTGAGAAGACGAAAAAGGCCATGGAAACTCCGTAAGATCGCTTGTTTCCTGCTACCAGTTTCGATGCTATGGATTGTCGAGTGATTTGCAATCACTGGATTCCCCCCTCCCCCCATTATTTATCTTCCAATTGACAAAGAATCAATAACGCGCGCGTCTGATTATAATAACAAAGCCTTCGAGGGAACCAAAGAACGACGCTTCCAGTCCCGACATCTCTCGTTTAATTCGTATAGCATTGTAAATACAATATCGAACGTCGTTGGCCTAAGAGTTTAAAGTAAAAGAGCATCCGATTCGTTGTTATTCCGAACAGAGCAAACGAATATTCGAGTAATAAACTGTCGGCTCGGACAAATTGTGGCATATAGAAAAACTTCGTTTTCACTATTCTATAAAAAAAACTGCATCTCTGTTTCTTTAGTATTACGCGACTCATCGTCAAAATCTTCGCGTAGAACATTATTTCGAACTCACTGGAAATTGGTAGAATCACAGAAAAAAAAGATACGAAAAAACGAACCCAGACGAAGAGGGAATAGCCACCAAAAGTAATCATATTTATTGCTAGTTAAGTTTGAATTATTTTTACTTTGATGTAACCGCAGTGTTGCGTACGCAAGATTAGGTCGCGGACAACCTAACGCACGAAAAAAAAAGAAAAATTTGAACTCACTTATTCGATAGATACGTTCGTACGGCTATTTATCGTTGATAGAAAAAAAAGGAAAAGATGAAAATCAAAATGCACATACGAAAAGAATTTTTTGCGATTCATCAATAGCTAGAAAGCAATGGATCTATATTTGTCAGCGTTTTATCGCAGGTGTGGAAAAAAGGAAGAGAAACATTAACTCGAATGCAGTTTCACCGATTGCGCATCTGTTTCGTTGTTTCCGTAAAAAAAAAAACACATAAAAAAAAGAACTAAAAAAAATTTCTTTACCGTCCCAGCGATTAGTTCGTAGATCTTCTAAATCCATTAAAGGATCATCGGAAAGGTGCCAAATTTTATATACCAATCACAGTACCCAACCCAAGAAACTTTCGTTTGCGAAAATAAAACTTTCTCGTAAAATTATTATGTTCGCTCGTTTGTCGTCCTTTCGAATAACGATAACTTTTGTTCGTCTCTTGTTCCGTCGACTAACGTCGCGAGTGTACATCGACGAATCGCGTTGGCGACTATAATAACAATGATAAACAGACCAATCTAGTCAGACTTCCCGAGAATCGATTCTTACAAAAAATATGAAAATAGCATTGACAAAGAGTTACACGTTTCACGTCGCATCCGATAATAATTGTATAATTGTATCGCTATAATTGTCGGCAGAAAAACAAACAAAAAATTGGAATATTTTTAGATCCAGAAGATATATTGCTCTATCTCAGACTCACCAGAAATAACCAGACGCGAAAGTTAAAAAAAAAATCCACCACCCTTACCGACCTTGTCTAAATAGCTTCGGCAAGTGTCCAATAGATTTTTTAATTTAAAAACCTTCGGATTGAGAGAGTAACTCGATTGAGATGCGTAACATCGAACATCGTTGAGTCATTGTGGAAAAAAATAAAATAAAAATAAAAACGTTATTTGCCACTTTTCATTTGTAATAAATAACAGTAATAATAACAATGATGATGCGGTGTACTAATGTCATGACACGACCTAGGAATGTGTGAAGTAACATTTGAATCATTACTATTTAAATAAAAACATATAATTTAATACGTAATACGAGATTACAACAACGAAAACCTTGTCATTTCTCGTTTAACTCCGTGCGTGTCCTAAGTTGGTTTTACATTTCGTCGATTATAGCGTCGACGGCTTCGACGAACGACGGGCAAATTTTGTACGGCGGTGGCGTTATCGTCGCCTCGTCGCCAGATCTAAACTTTCCAGTCTGCACGAGAATCCCTCTCACTCCAGCCGCTTGGGCGCCACCCACGTCGTCTCGAACATCCTGCAAGACAATGCGTAAGCATGTGCAGGACCGCGGTCGGTATTAAAAACTGTAATCGACTTTTCTCACGGATTCTGGCATGTACGGTAAAAAAAAGTGTCATCGAAAGCTAAGATGATACCCGCTTTGACCGAAACTTTTCTTTTGACCGTACATGCGATCACTCGGGAGAAAAGTTTATTACAGTTTTTGATACCGACTGAGTCCGGAATGGACGGATAGGAAGTGCGAGAGAGATAGCTGAAATTTCCCAACCCAAAAATCTCCCAAGCCGGCTATTTCTTGGGAAAATTATGAGAACAGTGAACTGCAGAATTATTGTGCACAGTTTACCGTTCTCGTATTTTCCGATAAAAACGAACAGTCTTAGAGAATTTTGAATTGCAGTTTTTGTTACCGACCGAGGAGTCGGTAACAAAAACACCATGGTGAACACCGTGACGATGTTCGACTCACCAGTCGAACATCGTCACGGTTTATCGAGGTTTGATTAACTCACATCGCCGATCATGATCGCTTCCTTTGGATCGATGCCATTCAGAGCGGCCGCGAAAAATTCCTTCGTTGGTTTGCCAACGACCTCGGCTTTTACACCCGCGGAGTACTCGAGGCCTTTTACAAAAGCCCCGGGTCCGAGAGCCAGGCCATCCGGACGTTTGTAATATCGCCCCTCGTGTATGGCTATAAGAGACGCGCCTTTCATCAGCAATCTGCAAAGTCAATTCGTGAAGAAAACAAAATAATCAACCGTGCCGGATATCCTATCAACGAAACATAATTATTATATATAATAATAATAACAATACATATATTATAATTTTCTGTTATAACCTGAAAGCTTGATTCAATACGTCATAGCAAAATTTATCGGGAGCGAGTGCTACGACCACAGCGTTGGCTTCTTCGTCGGCTCTCCTCAAATCTTCGAAGTCCTCGATGGCTGCTTCATCGACGAGAAGAAGCGGGTTCAACTTCCGGTTGACTATCAACTCTCTAGCGGCAGCGAGAGAGCTGAATATCTCTTCTTTCTTTATGTCGAAGCCCAGCCTGGTCAAACGATCGTGTAGAAGCTTCTTCGATTCCTTCGTCGTGTTCGTCACGAATTTCACCGTTGCATTTGTCTTTCGAAGCCTTCGAAACAACGAACGCGCCGTGATTTAAAAAATTACCGCGCGATTAAGGGACATGCGCGTTGAGAGCCAGCTGACTTCCCGGCTCGCGAAGGTCGACACTTCGGAGCCTGGATAATGCTGCGTACGATAATCGGATACCTGATTAGAGCTTCCACGGCACCGGGAATCACTGTATTGTCGATATGAAGCGTACCACTCAAATCTATCAGAACGGCTTTTATTTTACTTGCCATTGTACCGTTGTACTTATAATCGCTTACCGATGGCTAATTTCTTCCAGTTTCATGGGGCGCTCGCGTACATATAGGGAGCGCCGCACCTGGCCACTGGGTGAAACTGTTCCGGCCAATACTCGGTAGGTATGGCAGATATGGCGGTGCCTTGTCAGCTTCCCTGAGTCGAAGAAATCAAATCTTCTTCAAATTGATCCGTCGGGAGTTCTTCTTTATAAATAATTGGTTGTTAAATTGAAATATTATTAAAAACTTAACTTTGTTAATTTCATTCACAGCTCCTGGGAGAGTGCATTGTATACTTATTTATTATTATGACACAACTATGATTCGCCTGGACTGGCGAAGAGTGAGTTCACTGTCCTACCGATGGCCATCGTTCCGGCGGAGGTTTTTTCGTGGTTACTGCTACGACCGCCAGGTGCGCAGTCAGTCACGGGTCGTCGGAACATCCCGTTATCGTTATGTCGCGCAATGTCGTGTAACAAAAGAACACAACTTTGCATCGCGAGCGTCGAACACCGAGAATACATTTTTTTAAGAGAAAGAAATGGCTAAAACGGCCGGTTACGATTCGCACAGCGACGGTCCGGGTTTCGTGGGAATACTCTTTTGTCAGGAGTGCAACAATATGTTGTATCCGAAGGAGGATAAAGAAAACAAAGTGCTGATGTACGCGGTAAGTGAATTATAACCTCCAAATAAACAATTTTCATTGATATAATATTATTACCGTCGTTGGATAAACTAGCCAAATAGTAATTTTTCACATATTACGAAAAAGTTATCCGATGCTGGACTTAGGACGGCCATAATGTTACCTATAAGCTAAGCTAAATACTCCTGTTAGTAGCCCGTTAAGAATTGTGTCGCGAACAACACAAAATACTTACACAACCATGGGTATTTATTCAACCATGGGAATTTATACAATCGTGGGGATTTATACAATCATGGGTATTTGTACAATCATGGGTATTTATACAATCATGGGTATTTATACAATCATGGGTATTTATATAACCATGGATATTTATATAACCATGGGTATTTATACAACCATGGGTATTCATCAGGAAGTTTACTTCATTGGCTATCCAAAACCTCCCTTTTGCGTATTAAAAAACGGCATCTGGCACGTCGATAAAAATTACTATTACCCATGCCATAATAAACCTGCCACTAATAGGAGCACTGCCACGAATAGAAGCAATTACCTTTCTTGGGTAATAATATTTGATTCAATGATTATTTTTGTTGTTCCACAGTGCAGAAATTGTGACTTCAAACAATTGGCTGACAGCAACTGCATTTACGTCAACAAAATTATGCACGAAATTGAGTATGTTTTTATGTTTTTCTTCCAGAGCTATGAATTTAAGGTGTAGTATTAGACGAACGGACAAATAATCGGGCGATTTAATTTTTGATTTTTTCCAACAGTGAATTGACACACATCGTCGCCGATGTTATATCGGATCCGACGTTGCCGAGAACTGAGGATCATCCTTGTCCGAAATGCAATCACAGAGAAGCTGTTTTCTTCCAAGCGCAAACCAGACGAGCTGAGGAGGAAATGGGACTGTACTATGTCTGTACAAATCAACACTGTTGCCACAGATGGACGGAATAGTGCAGAGAATTTTTAAAACTTATTATTATACTACGATGTTTACTAAATATAATGAAGATTGATAATTTTTTTATGAATAAAGACAAATTGAAGATCAACAAAGTTGTACTCATAGCGGTATTTCTAATTAATTTTTTTGTAATTATCTTCAATTATATATGAAATTTCGTTGCATAGTGACTTATTTCCTTTTTATTAGTGCTAACCAGAGCGTGGCAATACTTGGAGTGCCATTTTCTTGGTTGGTACTTCAATTACGAACTTGAATTACAAAAGTACTTTTCAGTACTTCAAGCACTGTTTTTAGGTCAAATACTTTTTGAGTACTCACGTTACGGATGCTCGACGGTAGCCTGTTTCTACTAATATATTATTATGTGCGTAAACTTTTCGATAAGTGCACTTTTAACGAGAATTTTTTTTTTTTTTTTAAATTAAAAAAACAGTTATAAAGAATAGATTCAAAATGGCATAAAAACGACGATTGTCGAAAATTTCAGTCAGCAATTTTTTACAGTGAGGAAGCCATGTGCAGATTCTTTTGCACCGTTTTTTTAAGGTCTAGATAACGCTACGAACCTAATTACGAAAAGTACTCGGAAAAAGAACTTGAGAAATACTTCAAGTACAAAAAGTACTTCAAGTACTTGTGATACTCTGTACGAGAAGGATTTGTTGGTATTTTGCCCAACTCGGTAGATGACTCGTTACGTCGAAAACATTGTTTCCGTAAACGAGTATCTCAATTTTTATACAACCAATGTATTCTTTTCCCTCCCAACATCGAAGAAAGTGCAATTAAACTACACGTCGTTTGAATTCGCCATGAGGTTTTCGAAGGCATGCCTCGAGAACGTTCTTTGACCTCGTAGCTCCATCTTCAGGCGGGCTTTCACGTGATCGATGTACGAAACGCGGATATAACTGTTCCTCTTCCAAGCCCGCATCCGTTAGTCCCTAGTCGGGCAAACAACGAAGTCCTCGACCGTCGACGGTCCGCTGCGGTCTCGCGTTGACCCCTTACTTTAATTTCCAAACTCTTTTTTCCCACAAAGGCATCGTACAGTCCTCGTACGGTAGAATCAGCCCGAAACGTTCGAGTATGCCCAACATTAGTTTCTGACTTGCGTATCGTAATTTCGTCGATACTGCGTGAATGTGATTTTTTTTTACCACGACCAAAACCCTCTATTGTGTTCACATACGCGTTCGACTCGGCAGGAGCGATCAATCTAAATGTTGTTCGAAGCCTGAGAGTTCGTTGATCGAGAAATCCGACTTGCATCGAGAGTGGAACTGCGACAATTGTTCGGGGCACAATGGCAGACGAGCCTATGGAAACCGTCGACGTCGAGGAAACCGAGGTCGAGGTCTGGGAACCCGAAGTGTGAGTCGAACGAGTCAACGTGCTTTACCTTGAAAAATGTTTCAATGTCATAGCGAGCTTGCGTTGCTTCCTGCATGAATGGACAGATCGTCGAATGACGATAACATCGCACGCCCTTGCGCAAGTTTTTGTCGAACAATTTTTCGTGGGGGACGAAGCGTCGTAGACGAGAAAGACAAAGCATATGCGACGATGATGACATAAGCTTAGACTCGCTGTCGATGGGGCGGGCGCGAGGGGGAGGGCGAAGGTGGGAGGACAATATTTTCTTTTTCAAGTTCTTTGTGCGTTCGATCGCAGCGAATGCACTTCCTAAATTAGTAGCGTGTCCCCGATAAACGCTTGGCCGGAAAATGTTCGCGAAGCGATGGAGACGGAAAACTCGGCGGTCGCGATCGAGGCGGGAGCGGTTTTACCGACGGAGAAGCGAGACCGCGCGCTGCTCCTCCCTTTTTGGCGCGAATTTCAACGACCCGTTCGCGCGAGCAACGGCGGTAAAATTTTTTGAAGCGAATAACAATTTAGCTATGTGTGGATTTGTAAAGTGCTTTAAATGTAGCGGACGAGGCGAACACTTGTAAAGACCACTGGTACTTCGAATAAATGTTTACAATCGGACTTTCAAATATGTCTTTGAAAATTTTTGTCCCTAAAGGATCCGTGAAGGAAATCGTTGATGATTTTTTCTGCAACTAAATTAATCGAAAGTTCACTTATAGTAATGCAATAAACGAAATACGTTGATTTTACAAAGAGTATAAGATTCATTTTCGGCTTAGATTCTATTAACGGTGAAAAATGTAATTGCAGTTTTGAGAGCCTTAAAATATAAAAACATTGGTGTTATATATGAAGTCTCTGTCGAAAACCAATTTAGGTCAAAGAAATTGAGAAATATGAAAATAAAGAGACAAATAAGATGAAAACATACTGTGTTTGTTTTCATCTTAAATAACATGGTGGCCGCGGTCAGGGAAAACCGGGAAAACCGGGAAAAGTCAGGGAAACAAAAACTTGGTCAGGGAATCAGGGAAAAGTCAGGGAATTTCAA
>JAPYZC010000721.1:0-30970 GCA_030522665.1 Ichneumoninae sp. A BG-2022a | reverse complement strand
CTATCGTTCCTCTTCTTACGTTGACCGGCGCATCTCTGCGGCAATTTGTTATACAAATGGAGATGTCAGGATTTTTCTTACAAATTTTTTGTTTCCTCCCTCAACAACTGCAACATAGCTGGCCCGGTTATATATGAAAAAAATTCGGGAAATTTGTCCGAGTCAATGCCCTCTCTCGTTCCTTCTCTTACTTCCTGGTACGAGTGTGCACCAGAAGAACATGGCAAAATATATCGTTGTGTTTATTTTTCTGCCGAAGTCCCGGCTCGAAACACAGTAGAGGAATGCGCACTGAGCGTCCGTCCCACCTGGCCCCCTTTTCGATTAGTTCGACAGCCGTCAGATGGCTCAGAGCATAAACTCGCTCGAGATCCTTTCTCGCAAGTGATCTAAGCACTATTCCTTTAAATATATAAGAAGAAATTATCCCTGCATTCACTGAGGGAGCTTCCGGGCAACCTTCGGTGCCGCAATGATGGTGTTTACTTCCCGTCCGTTAATTCACTCCAAAAATAGAACGGACAAGCCCGGATCTCCCATATTTTTTGTATCCCGTGTAAACAAACAATGGCGTGATGTAATTTTTACTTTTTTATCTTTAGTTTATATATACAGAGTATAAAGAGTTCGTACTTTCGCAACAACTTATTGTCCACAAACGTCCACAATTTTTATTTGTTAATTTTCTAGTTTTACAAACAGGATTTTTCTTACAAATTTTTTGTTTCCTCCCTCAACAACTGCAACGTAGCCGAACCGACCAAGTATGGAAAAAATGCTAGAAATTTACCGAGTCAATGGCCTCCATCGTTCCTCTTCTTACGTTGACCGGCGCATCTCTGCGGCAATTTGTTACACAAATGGAGATGTCAGGATTTTTCTTATTAATTTTTTGTTTCCTTCCTCAACAACTGCAACATACACTGAAAAAAAATTCGCTTGCGGGCTGCCGATGAATAAAATGTTTGTTTCAACGTTTGAAACAACGTTTTTACTTCATTGGTAGCCCGCAAGGAAATTTTACTTGATTCAATGATATTTTTTTTGCGTAGCTGGTCCGGTCATGTATGAAAAAAAATGCGAGAAATTTGTCCGAGTCAATGCCCTCTCCCGTTTCTCCTCTTACCTCCTGGTACGAGTGTGCACCAGAAGAACGTGGCAAAAGCTAACGAATGAGAGAACGAAGGGAGCAAAAAAGAAATTAACCACGACCCCCCCGCGACTCGGAGATCCGCAAAAGGACAACGATGCCTCTGTCACGAGTCGGTGCGCTCTCTTCCAGCGGAATACGTTGGAGCGCGGTTTCACCAGTGGCGCATGCCGAAGAATAGGCCTCGAGATCCTGCGGGCGAGAGGTCAGTATCCATAGCGCGCTGGTTACCCCCGCGGGTCGCCTAGGTCCGGGGATGGTGGGTTCTACGTATTACCTGCATGCGCATACGACGCGATGCAGCAAACCGTCTATGGTTCAGGTATAGAAGGAGGCGAGCGCAAACACTGGGATCGGGGAAGATCGCGAGGAGAAGCAGGAATTGGTGAACCCCGACCGCGGTCGAACCGACCGATCAGATGATCCCTGCTCGAACGTCTTCGTGACTTTAGTATTTGCTCAGGCGAGCCCAACAACGCTTTCCACAACCTCTCTCGACTATAAACTTTTTTTTATTTTCTCCTTTTTTTATTTCGCTGTCGGTCTATCCAACCACCTCATCGATATCCCTTCTTCCCAGGATACTACATAATTATATTATAATAAACTGTAACGATACGAGCGTGCTGAGAGTTTCAGCCGCATGCTCACCGGTGTATGTGGACGAGGAGAGGTGTATCGCATGGCGGACTTGTTCCAGAGGTGGTCCCCGCGGTGTGCCGGCCTTATCCGTCTCCGACTCTCTGGAGTCCTAATTCAGGGTTCAAAAGAGATATCCCAACTGCGCGATCGGCAGTTCGCAGAGTCGAGAGCGGATAATTTTCACGGTTATTATTAGGCAGAGATTCGATCAACGGCTATATTATTTCAAGTGCATCACTGTCATAGGTCGGACTTTCCTTCGTATCGGTGCACGTGTTGCTTCGCTGCTCTCAGGGTCATACCGGCTGGTGAACTCAATCAACGAATCTTTGTGTCTATTAAACTGTCAACCTTTTTTTTATAACAGTCAGTTGCCAATCATTTCATATTGGCAACTGACAACGCCATGCTCTCAATCAATGCCTCAGTTATCTGAACAGGGCGAGCTGCTATAGGGAAACAAACCAGGTATTAATGAATTGGCATAGTCGAGAGTGCATAATTTTCACGGTTATTATTAGGTAGAGATTCGATCAACAGCCATGTTATTTCAAGTACATCACTGTCATAGGTCGGACTTTCCTTCGTATCGGTGCACGTGTTGCTTCGCTGCTCTTAGGGTCATACTGGCTGGTGAACTCAATCAAGGAATCTTTGTATCTATTAAACTGTCAACATTTTTTTTTCTTATAACAGTTTGTTGCCAATAATTTGATATTGGCAACTGACAACGCCATGTTCTTCATCAATGCCTCAGTTATCTGAATCGGGCGAGCCGCTATAGGGAAACAAACCAAGTATTAATGAATTAGCAGAGTCAAGAGTGGATAATTTTCACGGTTGTTATTATTAGGTAGAGATTCGATCAACAGCCATGTTATTTTAAGTGCATCACTGTCATAGGTCGGACTTTCCTTCACATCGGTGCACGTGTTGCTTCGCTGCTCTCAGGGTCATACCGGCTGGTAAACTCAATCAACGAATCTTTGTGTCTGTTAAACTGTCAACGTTTTTTCTTTTTTTTATAACAGTCAGTTGCCAATAATTTGGTATTCGCAACTGACAACGCCATGCTCTTCATCAATGCCTCAGTTATCTGAATAGGGCGAGCTGCTATAGGGAAACAAACGAAGTATTAATGAATTGGCAGAGTCGAGAGTGCATAATTTTCACGGTCATTATTAGGTAGAGATTCGATCAACAGCCATGTTATTTTAAGTGCATCACTGTCATAGGTTGGCTTTCCCTCGTATCGCTGCGCGTGTTAGTTTGCGGCTCTCGGAGTCATCCCGACTGGCGAACGCCACCAACGAATCTTTGGGTTCATCAAACTGTCAACGTTTTTTTCTCCTTGTATCAGGTAGTTATCAATATTTTAATATTGCCAAGCAACGGTGCCATCCTCTTCATTGATGCCTGGACGATGTCAATACGCCGAGCTTTATTAATGAAGGGCACTGTACCTCTTCAACATCGTTTATCGAAACTTCACTTTAGACAGTAAAAAATAATTTCGTAAAATCGGAATTGGAAATTTCGTAAAAATAATTTTGTTCAATAAGTGACAAACTCCTTTCTCACTTATGTTAATGTACGAACCTATCCTTTGTTTTCCCGTGTCATCGACAAATTTAGTTTGTACTTTTGTTTGTAAAACTGGAAAATAACAAATAAAAAAATTGTGGACGTTTGTGGACAATAAGTTGTTGTAAAAAGTACAATTTTTTTTTTACTGTATACAGTTGAAATATTAAATTTCCTCCTTCAAGCAACCTCCGCGCGTTCACCCCTAAGTAGCGCCAACGTCACGCCAAAAAATGTTCATGAAGACATCTTGCAATTACCCAGCTTGATCCTGTTTCTCCCGTCCTCCGATATTTCACACTGTACTCCGGCGTGCATTCCGCACGATCTATATGAAGGTTCACGGCTGCTCGCCGGAATCCGGCGTGTCTCACAGCACAGAGATGAGAACGCAGCGAATCGCTCTCGTCATATCGCCCGAGCGAGCAGCAAAGCATATACATACAAATAAAAAATTAAATTACAAAAAGGAAAAAAAAAACAAAAAAAAAATAGTGAGAAAGAGATAGACGTGCGAAAGCATCGGAGGGCTTTCCCTCGCTTCGCGCATCATCGGGTAATCGTGAGTTGCCCCTTTTCGCGGGTATTCAGCCCGTTTGTGTGTACGTGCGGTATGGAGACCCGAAGAGCCGGCTGCCGGCCTCACTCGGCGCAACGAGAATGCGCGACGCGACTCCACGGGCCTAATAAGCGGTTTGCGAGGGCCGGGAGAGGTGCCGCGGCGTTATCTCGTAATGTTTACTCGAAGAAGAATACGAAGAGCCGAGACCGAAGAAGAAGCTGGAGCTTCGACGATATCGTGAGGATGCGAGCTCTTCTGGCTCTCTGCTCGCCGTGAATCTCCCCCCCCCCCTTCCTCCTCATTCCTCCCGACACCACCGACACACAGTGCAAATATCGCCGGCTCAACGTGCGCGGACATAGCCGATGGATTTCATAGTCTCTCGCCTGTTATATCGATATTATATACGTAAGGTGCGCGCTGAATTCTCGGGTTCTCGCGTAAATGGGAATACCGAAGTATGGCCTCCGGGATCGGTGGTGGAGAAGACGGTGGTCTCTCATCGCTCGGCCAAGAGTTATGGACAGAGCACGGAGGATTACCTACATCCACCTTCTGCACACCGGGGCTCTTGCACTCTCGCGAATCTCGCTCCGCTCACTCGACGTTTTCATACCGATCCTCCTCACCTCGCCGTTGCGTTGCGCTCCTCACCCGGCGAGGCCATCACAGTTCTGTAATCTTCGCGCGGAAAGAAATCCGCGGAGGAAACAACGGGGATCCGTGAAGATTCCTCCAGGGTACGCCGCGGACTTCGACTTTGCGGGGAAACTGGGGAGGAAGTTAAAGAAATTTATTGGTCGCAAAAGAGGTAGTTTGTTGAAGCAACCGAGGCTATTGTAAAACGAGCACGAAAGAAGTGGACTCAAGAAACGTCGAACGAGTCACGATGAATAGTCGTTGACAAAACGGATTAACCCAAAAGACGCCCGAAGAGATTCCGCGGATGAGCGGGAAATGGATGAAACAACAGCTGAGAATCGGTGCGGGGAAGACAACAGCGCTACCGGACTCCGACGTTTTCATACCGATCCTCCTCACCTCGCCGTTGCATTGTGCTCCTCACCCGGCGACGCCATCACAGCTCTGTAATCTTCGCGCGGAATGAAATCGGCGGAGGAAACAACGGGGATCCGTGAAGATTCCTCGAGGGTACGCCGTGGACTTCGACTTTGCGGGGAAACTGGGGAGGAAGTTAAAGAAATTTATTGGTCGCCGAAGAGGTGATTTGTTGAAGCAACCGAAGCTATTGTAAAACGAGCACGGAAGAAGTGGACTCAAGAAACGTCGAACGAGTCGTTGACAAAACGGATTAACCCAAAAGACTCCCGAAGAGATTCCGCGGATGAGTGGGAAATGGATGAAACAACAGCTGAGAATCAGAGCGGGGAAGACGACGGCGCTACCGGTCGCGGAAGTTACACGCCTCTCTTCGGAGGCCGTGGGAAAGACGGCGGGGTGCGCTGTCCAAACAACCCTTTCTCTCCTTAATCATCTAAGTGATTCTATAATCTGCCGTTCCCGCTGGCAGCAAAATCGCACGCAAATCCGGGAATAAACTCAAACGCTTTTACCATTGGATGACGTTCGCAGAAGTCACCCTTCTCCTGTTTAAAAAAAAAACGAAGCCACTCGCGGTGACAATCTCTCCGAGAGGATCGATCCGATGCTTCCGCACCCAGAAAAAAAATTTACTTGACGGCCACCGTTTATTAAGATTAAGTAAAATATTTATTTGATTTAAATAAATATTTATTTCATTTATGTAACTATTTACTTAATGAAAATTAATATTTATTTAAATCAAATAAATATTTTACTCGATCTTAATAAACGGTGGCCGTCAAATAAATTTTTTTTCTGGGTGCGAGCGCATATTGGGAAGCTGCGGAATGACTTAGTCCCGAGGTTTTTTTTCGGGCAGATATAAGAGCAAAAGTTTTATGAACTGTCGGCTGCCGAAAACCCAGCGATTTTCCTTGGAGCGTTGTCCGATACCTTCGATTTTCTCATCCCCGGGGATTCGGAAGACACTGATGCGCGAGAAAGGCGGAGAGCCGAGCGGCTGAGCGATCCCGGCCGATCGGCTTTTGGGTTCTCTCGCTCGAGAGTTGACGAGTTCGGCGAACGCGACTCGACGGTCCGATGTCGAGTTCGATTAATTTTCCGGTCATTATTTTTTACGACTTCTTATCGCCCACCCGTCCTCGATTCTCCGACGGGCTTGAGCTTTCGGAGGCGCCCCGCGCACCCCGTGCCGACCTCTTTCGAATTTGACTTAAGGCCTCGCGAGGCGAGAGGGTATCTTCGTACGGCTATGGCAAACTCCCGCACACCGACCGAAGCGCCCCGCCGATTATCGCACCCGTCGTCCTGGCGACTCGACGACGCTTTACATAAATGTCGCTACGGATCGCGGAAGCTCCTAAAGATGTCCTGGAGATAAGCCAACGAAATCCAAGTGGCCGGTTATCGAGGAACGAGCTTCCACGACGAGATCGGGAGGACGCGATGGTGCGAGAGAAGCGTTCGCGCAGATGGAGAGGAAACGGATCCGACAATAAAAATATATTTCCTATGTTTCAGGTGAGAGTTAACTGAGGAGACATCCGACCTCCGGTATTATTCCGTCAGATCCAACATACACTGAGAAAAAATTATATTGTAAAAGCAACAATAATGACTTTTTACCATAAAAAATTGTTCCTAAGGGGAACGTCGACATTTTATAGTTATGCCAATGACAAAAATCCACGGATGCAACCATAATTATCGTTTGAAACTACCTATATAGGCGTTCCCCCTGGGAACTATTCGTTATAGTAGGAAATATTATCCCTTCAGTGTATTGGCTCGACGTGAAATGGTCTGAACTGAGACAAAGAAATGGTTGGGTTAAACAAATGTTTGTTTCAATTGAAGAATTTTGAATAAATAGAAGTAAATAATCGTTTAACGAAACAATACTTTATTCGTACCAAACAAATAAAAGCTTTGAAAGTATGTCGCCGCGACTTTTGGTTGATCCAACCAATTTTTTTTCTCAGTGTGCTAAGAACGCGAATAAGTACGTATTCGCTTCACGCATATTTTTTTACCCAGTTTTTACATTCCAGAGAAAATTATCAAAAATGCTCTATAACGTCACAGTCGGTTTGAAAATCTCACTTTCAAACCGGTAGTGAGACCAGGCGGGAAAGCGTCACTTCCGGTTCGAAAATCTCATTTTCCGAATTGATGTGACGTAGTTCCGGTACGACGTCGCTTTCGATCGAAAATCAAGATTTTGAAACCGGAAGTGGTGTTTTTCCGTACGACGTCACTCCTGATAAAAAAAAACTGAGATTTTCAAACTGAAACTGACGTCACAACGAAAAAAAAGGTTCTGGGGATTTCCGTGAAAGCGCGTTTTTTTACGTCATCGAACCTTGCGAACGATAAAACGAAAAAGAAACTTTTAAATATTCGAGTCTTCATGAATTTGAAGGTAAAAGAAATGAATATAATTTTACAAATTTACATGAATCCCTCCAGAGCATCATTGCGACAGGTCCAAGCGACGATTGGAAAAAAATATCGTGAAAACTTGAACAACTGGTCCACCGGTGGGTCTCATCTCTGCCTTGAACCTTTCATTGCCAAAATAAAAAAAAATCCCTAATACCAGACTGATCTGCATTTAAATACCGAAAATAACACGTTTTACACATTGTATCCCAGCCAGGTAGTATCCACCTTCGCCATCTCACGTCAATTTCCGTTTACAATTTTTTTATTTTTTGCAAAGTCCTCTTTTTTTAAAAAAATGTAAACGTGTGAGAATATCTCGTTGCAAGTAGTTTGCGGTGGGCTGCACGCGACAACGATCGACGAAACTCCTTTCCAGCCGTGAGCCGAGCTCTGTGCTTCTGGGTTGAGCTCGTGCCCGGTTGGTACGTCGACTGCCCGTCTTTCCCTCAGCCTACATATATATATATATACATCCACATATATACAGGTATACATCGCTACAGTTGATAGCCGCGCGGTGGGCATGAAGTCCAAGCGGCGGCCAGTCGTCATGACCACATCGCGGCTAAGGTATGCATCGCGGACTCGCGATTTTTCTCTCTCCTTTCGCTCCGTTTCTCTTTCGCGAAGGGGCGCAGGGAGGAGCTCTGGTTTCTCGCTGGGCGGAGCTTCGGGAACCACAAAACACTCGGCGCACTAACTTCGCGAGGGCCCCTCTGCGCTTCGCCGACCAGCAGCGGCAGCAGAACGGGCTACTATTAATTATTTATGCTGCGAACGTTGCACGCGGCGGTTGTATCGGTTCGGACGCCGCACGGTAGGCGCCCGGTTCGTAGCTCTCTCTCCCTCGGCTGCCTCTCAGTCGATGCGGCATAAATGCATCGCCAGTCGAGACTCCGAGCCGAACCACTCGCAACCCCGGGCCCCCGTTGCCGAAGAGCCGAACTCCGCGGAACCGGGGTGCAGGCTGTCCTGCCCGATGCCGGTTCCGCTCCACCCGGACCAATCCCATCGAGAGCCGCAATCGATTCGACCGGATTATTATGATTGGATTCCTTCGGCAACCGAGGCACGCCTTCCGGGCTCCTTTTCGCTCACTCTTCGCCGAGGAAACTACCGAGAAGAGGAGGATGATGCCGAAGAAGAAGATGAAGACGCGAAGGCCGATGATGAGGAATACGAGTGGGAACGCGAGGGCCCGAAGGGGGAGGACGCGACGCGCGGGACCAAAAGGCGAAACAAAAAGGGTCGAAGAAACCGCGAGAGAAGGACAAGGAGAGACACGGAGGTACCAAAATAAACGCATCGTTCGGACATCTTTACATAAACTTACGTATTCCCAAGTGCGATCGGCGAACAACCCTTTTTGTCGGGACTCTTCGTCTCTTTCTGTCCGTCTCCGCGCGAAGCGGGGGGGCTGAAGGCGGTATATAATAATGAAGCAAATAAGAGAAAACAGACCAAGAGGAGAGGAGAGAAACACATTACCCGCAGTGGAAGGAACCGGAGAACGAGAAGGGCGCTGGATATCGAAGCGAGCAGAGAACTGCAACACATTTTTCTTTGGACCGTGGCGCAGCCACCGTGTGATTACCCGGGACGAGAGGCATATATGAGTAATTTGTATTCAGCCCGATCATCCGTATCGAAATTCAAATCTACTTAGTTCTGAGAAGAAGCACCAGCAGCCAGCCCGTGTGGTGGTGTACGGCGTGCCCTCTCCGAGTACGTATACCTCCCGATGTCTGGGCTCTTTCGGGTTGCGCCGATGCCCTCATACCCTCGGTCCCCGTCCTGGGCTCCTCTTTCTCATCCCCGAAGCGCCCCTCGCGCCGATCGAACGAGTAAGGCCGACTTGCACATCTCACTCTCACTCCAGCTTCTTTCTCCTCTTCGTACTCTTTCCTTCATTTTTTTTTCTTTTTTTTTTGAGCCTCTTTCTCCTCACTGGCCGACCGGATCACCATCTCGTCCGTTCTTCCTCTCTGTCCATCCCTCCCCCCTCTCCTCCCTCCGTCTGATCTTTCCCTCCGTCCCGTTCTCGATCTGTCTTTCTCTCTCTCCCTCTCGATAAGCTCGATATAATATTATTCCCGGTTTAGTTTAATGGTTCTGGGCGATTATTACGATCGTCCCGAACGTCCAGCAGTCCGCGGGCCCGGACTCTCCAGACGGACTCTGCTCCGGGCCCGGCTAAGCTACACTATAATGCTCCTCCTCGGCTACCTACCTGCATCGCATTTATATCGGCCGTACACGTATATCGACACACGTGCGCTCCGAGAACGTTCGGGCTCGTGTGCGCGTACGTAGCACAGCGCGGAATATACATGAGGCCTTCCATATCAGGTGGGCCATACGTACGTCCATACGTCGTGCCAATTTTTTCTGCAAATTTTAACGCGCATTTAGAGACATAAAAATCGAGAGTGATTGGGGACCAAAAGGGCTAAAATTATCATTGATTAATCCCCTATTGGCTCAGATAGCATTCCAAATTTTTTTCTTATATTTTTTCGTCGTAAGGCGGATTTTTTTTTTTTTTACGGCTACTCAATTTTTCGCGAAACGATTTTTCCTATTTATTTCCGACTTACATATGTGTTTTAAAAATCGAAATAGTTTCGTTAATAATCGATAGTTCGTGAATATAGGATGGCCCACTTGACGTGGAATGCTTCGTACATATTTCGTCCCGTCGAAGGAACCGAGAGACGAGGCAATAGGTGCATCTGATACTCGATTTTTTTTTTCGCTCGTTGTATCACTCCATTTGGCGACCGATCAAAGAGCCTCAAATCAAAACCCACCATTATGATTATTCCGAAGAATGGGTGGTCCAAATTACCACGCTTGCGTTCCCCTTGCCCGATCGTCGCGGAGGAACGATCACAGCATCCCCGCCTGTAGACAGAGGGAGAAAGAGTGCACATCGGACGCGATGCACCGGCGAGAGATTTGATGTACGCCATTATACTTGACGCGGTACTTTGCGATTGAGTGAATCGACGATTTTGTGAAATTGGCCTCTCTCTTGTGGAGAAATATGTTCGATGTACGAATTACATGTTACTATAATGTACTATAATAATTTGTTGGAATACCCTTGGATCAAAGAAAGAGATTAATTAGTTTCTTCAACCGAATATACGAACGTTTATTTTAATGCGGATGTAACGGGAGGCTTTACGATAACAGATCGAGTGTGATGTATCGAGCGACACTCCAATGTGAGGTGGGCGGTCATCATCTGACTGCGACTCTCGCACGTAAAGCGGACATATTGACGCGCGGAAATTCAATTCGATTTTTAAGATAATTAATAAGGTTCAGGTTCGAGCGATTGTCAAACAGTTTGGCTTGATAGACCGGTCGGAAGCACTCTTGCTGGTCTGCCGGCGCATCCCAACGAACAAAGTTTGAGGGATGTTAATAAAAGCACCGCCGATTTTGTGAAATTGGCACCAATGGTGTGAAGGAATATGCTCGATGTACTATAATAAGAAAAAAATTGGAGTTCGATCAAGTATTAAACAGTTTGGATTGATCGACCAGTCGAGAGTTTATTCTTGGAACGAGCTGCGCGAACCATGCGCACTCTTGCTGGTCTGCCGGTGCAAGCCAGCGAACAGAGTTGGAGGAATGTCAATAAAATCTTCAAAACCGAGAAAAAAAAATAATCCGAAGATACAGGACCGCCTTCGATTCCTTCGCAGCCTTTGTCGGGTTCACTTCTTCTCCCGTATCACCTCCCCCAGTGAGGATAAGGTATGGATTCATCTTACCCCCTCTCTCCCACTCCCCACCACTCTCATGGTCCGAGTCGTTGATTTTTCGAAGCTAATTCGCTGCCCTTTCTCAGCTCGCCTCCATTTCATTCCTCGTTCCATTCCCACTCGGTTCCTTCTTATTCCCATCCGCACCCTCGACCGCAAGAAATTCTACCGTGAAATACAGTTCAAGGAGCCACCTCTCTTGGTCAGAGTCCATGACCGCGAGGGCTTGCTGAATACGTCGTGAACAACGGGCCGAAGAGGTAGAACGAGGAGAAATTGACGATCGAAGGAGGATCGAGAGATCGTGCGCGAAGCGCCGGTAGTACGATGAAAGAGTTTCGAGAGAGTTATCGGTGCAGTATAATTTTTCTAACGAGCCCAACTCGAATGCAGTCTCGTATTACAATTCGCCAGTCCCCTGTAACGGAGAGACGCGGGACGATTTCTTATGAAAAACAAGTTAAGGACATTGTAGCGCTGGGAATTAGTACACGGAAAGACATTATCGTTCATTTTATTTTAAGATTTAGCATATAAAAAATGTCCACAATTCGCCAGTAGTAAAAATTAGGAGTACAGTTCAGCGCAGAGCTGGTCAAATAGGTTACGTACTTGAAGTGCGTATTGTGATGGTCAGTACTTAAGTACTGAGCGCTGGGTACACTGAAAGAAGGATCTAGTATAACCTACCCATCATCTAAGAAAAATTATCATACCACATAGTCGTGGGGCGCCAGAGCGCCACCTATGGCAGTAAGTCTCAGATTATCCAAGAATTTTTACCATAATATTTTTAAAAAATTCTAATAAATCCGGTAGGGAAGAGCGGGTAAAATGGGGCAACGGGGCAAAACGGGTTTTTTGGACAAAACTAAATTTTCCAATCATTTTTGGATCGAACAAGGTGATAAAACGGGACAGAAAAGCCTGATGCATCGATGGGGCGAATTCGGGCATCCAACAACTATTGCAAAATGGCGTTTTGCCCCATGCCCCGTATTGCCCCGCTGTCCCATTTTGCTCCGCTCTACCCTACTTCCTACCATACGTGGCGACCTAGCGCCCTACTGCTATGTTTTATGGTAATATCTCTCAAGCGATATAGTCATTTTTACTAGACCCTTCTCTCAGTGTAGTTCTTGAGTACTGAGTACTGTGCACTGATTCAGTACTTGATACTTCAATACGTACTTCAAGTACTTAGCGTACTTGCTCAGCTCTGGTTCAGAGTCTAAAAAAAACGGAAAAGTGCCTTTCTATACCCACTTCACGGGAACGGAAAGCGTGATTTTCGTGAATTTCTTAGAAAAAATTACGTGAATGGCACGGGCGTAGAAAAGGGAGTTCTGACTCGTGTGAATTTTCACACTCGTCAAGAACTCCCTTTCTACGCCCTTGCCATACAAATAACTAGTTCAATGTTAGAAAAAACAAAACAAAACTCTTCCGAAACGAAACGCCATAACTCCAAAGGCAACGAACGTCACTCACGCGTCAAGAGCTTAATTCCCATACGAAAAATGGAGTATCAAAGAAGGGACGGAAGAGCGTAAGGGGCAACGTCGAAGCGTTGTGGAAAACGGACAAATTGGAGGAAGGTTGTTATTATTATTACTTAGCATCGTGAAGAGAAGGTACAGAGAGAGAGGCCAACGAGGCGAGAGGTTTCGCGCGAGAACCCGATCTGTCATTAGCATCGCCGGGTGCGAGGGAACCATAGAGCTCGCGCGGTGCTTAATTCACTTGTTTCTTCAGTTTTCACTCGGATGAAATTAGAGTAGCGCACCGGCGTTGCTGACGATGGAACGGGCTGGGTAGCGTTGGAGGCAGGGGGGGGGGGCTTGGCGCACTGGATGTCATTAAGAGCCTTTTAAATCGCCCTTAAGACCTGCCGGGCCATTAGAGAAGCTCTCGCGAGAAAAGGGCAACCCTTGTACATATCTTTTTTCCCTTCTCGTTCGCCACCGCGAGCGGCGTCGCCACCGCGGGCGCCACGGCCGCCTCTCTTCCTCTTTCCTCTTTCGCCACCGCATCATTCCCGTTGCTTTTCCACTGTGCCAGGGAGCTTCGCGCAGGACGAAGCCGCACAATGATTGTCTCCGCTCGCGGACGGTCAAAAATTAGTCATTGGCATGGTTTTTCCTCAGTCATTCCCTGCACGATGGCCAATGATCGCAAGTGGACCAACTTCTGGACCACTCGCTTCGCTGCCCCGCAGCATCCCGGCTCTCGCTCGGCTAACAGCATTCCCAACGGATGAACTACAATACTCGGCTTACGGACTTTGCTCCTTTGCTTCCTCCATTTGCTTCCTCCTCCTTCTTCCTTCCACCTTTCGTCCCCTCGGCCCTGCTCCTCCCTCTCAGGTATTTCTACTTTGCGCTTTATCCAGTTAGCCGGCCTAATGACGTTATACTCTCGTCTTCGGGCATCAGGCCTTTCTCACTCGGGAATCATCCACCGGGGTGAAGTGGTTGGCTTCAGACTCCGGCTGCTGTGCTCACGCCTTTCAACGAGTGTCGCACACGATGCGCTTCGCAATGCAGCAGGTTTGTGACGAGCCACATTATTTTGCAGAAACTTCGATCGGTCGAATCGACGAATGGCCGAAAGTCATGTGTCCAAAAGTACTTCCTGCAAATCGTCCAATTTTGAAAACTTTATTTTTCCAAATCGTTTAAATGCCGAAACTTTATTTTTTCAAATCGCCAAAAATGCGGAAATTTCATTTATCCGAATCGTCAAAAATGCGAAAATTTTATTTATCCGAACCTTCATTTTAGCGAACGTTACTCTGCGGAAATGGTAGTTTGCCGAACGTTATTTCTCAAAATCGCTGTTAAACCGAACAACATTTTTCCGAATCGTTAAATTAATTCTTCCGAACTTAATTATTATTAGATTAAAGTAATTCTTCCGAACAGCCAATCAACCGAATCACGAAATTAAATAATATGAGTGAATAGTCTGACCATCTGCTGCTATTATAACGGTTCGTGAAAAATCTTAAACCTCAGTACGATTCCAGTCGGATAAATGACTTGTCGGTTAAATACTATTAGCAAGAATGATGGTTCGGCGTTTGTAGGTTTAACGATTCCGGGAAATGAAGTTCGGGTGAAATTATTATTCGGAAAAATGACGTTGAGTTGAATGAAGATTTGGATAAATAAAGTTTCGGAAGTTTCACGATACGGAAGAAGTGCGTTCGGATCCAAAATAATGTGGCTCCATTCGGACTATCCTTCGTTAACTTCAAATGCGTTTAAAATTTCATGTCTGAAAAGGCGGTGCTCGGGGTCTCGACTTACAGACATCGAATTGGCGTGTGCGAAGTAGTATGTCTAAAAAATTTGGACCAAGATGATACCAGACCGGAGAGAAAGACTCGACGGTTCCTGAGAGGGAAGGCGCCAAACTCCGAACGGTAGCTCGCATTTATGCCTTTGAGAAAAACGCTTCGATCCGTATCTACCCGAATTTTAATTGATATTCCGTTCTCCGTGACGACCCCGTCCATCTCCGTTTCTCTCGTCGCTGTTTCTACGACGCAAGAAAGGCAAAGAAGAGCGGCGAAATACCTTTGTTCTGAGGCCCGAGATCCGATCGATTCGTTACTTGGAGAGATGTATTCGGGCGTTCCGTGCCGAGAGTCATATTCGGCGAGTCATTGCAACGGGAGGATGCATACCTGGCTCTAGAAATCATCGAATCGCCGCGAAACGTTACAAACTAAAAAAAAACATTTAAAAATAAATGCTAGTTTATAAAAATTAAAAGTTGCGGAAATTCGTCCACTCTGCTTTTTATTTTAAGTTCGTGTCAAAATCGTCGTAAAATGAAATGCAAGAAACGCCAGTAAAATCGTTAAAAAAATTTCATTCGAGAAACAGAATAGACATATCACGATGTTGGCTGTAAACAAATGTGCTTTGAAAATTAATGAACTGTATTGGTTCCTTTTACATAAACTGTTTCTGAAATTTCAAAGATGCGTGCGTTGCAATTTTACAATGAATTTTTTATTTTCAATGCAAATTTTTGAAAATATCAACCAAAAGATTTGAAATTTTTATATCTGGTATTTCTATTTTACAAAAAAAAGTACATTAACGTTCAATAAATGTAAGTAATGTAAACAAATTTCAAGTTCCAGTCCATTAAATTTACAATTTATTTTTACAATGTGGCAAAATTACACGGAAGGTCACCCGTCTTAACGATTCCTCGCGGGTCGAGCCTCTGCCCTCCGACACTCAATTTAATGCTAATTGACAAAAAAAAAGTCGCGGAGCTCTTGTGACAATCGTCGCAAAATGAAATGCAAGAAACGCCGGTAAAATCGAAAAAAAAATCTCGTTCGAGAAACAGACTCGGCGATGTCGGCTTCGAGGGTCACCGGCGTTAACGTTTCCTCGCGGGCCGAGCGCAATCTGCGCTCCGGGCGACTGCGGTGCCCGCTCTCTCGTAGCCGAGATACGCAAACGGGTAATTATCACGTGAGTAAATACGCGCGATTGGCGATAGGTCGCGGAGGAAATGTGGAGGCGGTGGAGCCCGCGAAGGCAGAGCGAGCCGGAGATTCGGCCCGATAACCCCTATCTGAGCGCCGTTGTGGTAAATCATATTTCACGAGCCTCTGAATCCCTCGCGGTTGCGTCAGGTACGTTACGGCACGCGGCACTTGGCGAGACTCGAACGACCTCATGGAAGCTTTATCAAGTACCCAATTCCCATGGGAAAGTATAACCGGGCACGGTAATTGTTGAACTCCCGCTCGTTAAAGTACTGAAAATCCATTATAAATCGTAAACGAAAAGCGAGCGATATTTATGACGATCTCAGTGGCGCTGCATCGTAAAAGCCTTAAAGAGCGAATGATCGACGAGCCGTTCGGGGTCGAGAGTTATCGGCGCGATGAGAAAAGTCGCAAAGGAAGAATTTCGCGATAACGCGGACGAAAGACAAAGGGCACCGCCCGACCGGGGACCAGAACGAAAAGATCCGGCAAACCGGCAACGAAGAATACTCAGCGGGGGATGAAAAGGGAGAGGATAGACAACGTGCGCACCTTTTGTTTCCAGTCTTTCCCGAAGCCCTCGGGCAAACACTCGTTCGGCTATTGTCAGCGATTTACACGCCGACGTCATTAAGCAATCGGGGGATTTGTTCGGGACGCTCGGATACCGCGGGTGAAGATTGCAGGAAACGTCAGATCGCCCGGGAACAAACGAAGGAACGAAGAAATAATGGGAGAATACGAGGCCGAAGAGTTGGGATTCGAAGAGCGAATCAATCATCCCACTGCCGGGTGCGTATCAAAGCGTTAGTATATTAACGGCGAGGCTGTTCATATTTTTTAATACTTTATAATGCGTTGCAATCTTGAATTTTAATCTCGTTACTCTTACTTTTTCATCGTACAGGAAAAATATAAATTGGAGTGAAAGTTCTCGGCAGGTTTTCACATTCAAAATTATGTCAATTATGGATAATTCTTTATTTATAATTTGGCATGCATTATACACGGGACGAAACCCAATTACTCAACTGATACGGGGAATTACATGGAATTAATTAAATTAATAAAAGCAAAATAATATGGTATTAATCGCAGATGCTTCTCGCGCCGGAAGCGCGTACGGTGGTGCAGCGTGCGCAGTCCATTCGCCACGCTTCCTTCCTTCGGCATTCTCAAAACCTTCGTGGAATCGCCGGAGATAATGACTGTCGAAGGTGTAAGATGATTTTCCAAAAATAAAAAAATTATATTTTATGCGCTTAAAAAAATTATTTTTGTGAAATTGAAAGCGCTTTGCATTGAGTATCGAGTCGACTGGTTCACAAAAATTTTGTAACTCTCTTTGATATTTGAAATTATATAATTAATCTAAAAAATACAATTTTAATTCGGTCATTTGAAATATTGCAACTGCAGCGGAAATTATGCGCTCGTAATTAGAAACAAGATAGCCGGCAAGGTATATGAGCACTCGACAATGTTCACATACCGTCGACAATGATAACAAAACAATCACCTGCACCAACGCGCATTAGCATCGTGTTTTTTCTTCATTTTAAGTTTTGTTTTATGTTTTTAATCTGCACGTACGATGGAGCTCGAGGTGGTGCAACGTGTGTCATCCAATCGCCACGCTTCCTTCGGCATGCTCAAATCCTTCGCGGTATCGCCGGAGGTAATAACCGCCGAAAGAGTAAGATCATTTTCCAAAAATAAAAATAAAATCTTTGCTTCTATACATTAGACAAAAAAATGTATGCATTAAAAAAGTTATTATATTTTTGGGAAATTGAAAGCGTATTTGCATTCAGTATCGAGTCAATTCGTTCACAAAAATTTGTTGGTGCATAAATATTGTAACGACCGAGCGAAATAAAAAGGGACACTTTTATAAAAAGAACCATGGGCGGAATGTTTATTAGCTCGAATGATGATTGTATTCGTCATGTAAAAACACCAGTTCGGGTTGAAGTAAAATACGGAAAAAAATACAATTACGGTCGGTAAAATCGACGATCCGTCAAATGTCCTGCTGTTCCAGTGGCTCGTCATATCGCTCGATAAATCGTCATCCTATCTGCCGTACGATATTTGTTACAATTTTATATATAAAAAAGCCATCTTCGATATTTCAAATTCTATAAATAACATTTAAAAATAAGATTTTTATGGTGTCGCTTGAAATATCGCAACCGCAGGGAAAATTATGCGCTCGAAATTGGAAACAGGATGGCCGGAATAATATAAGGTATACAAGCACTCTCAATGTTCACATAACGTCAACATTGATAAGAAAGCAACTACCTGCACCGTCGCGCATTAACAGCGTGTTTTTTCCTCATTTTAATTTCTGTTTTATGTTGTTAATCTTTTCAGTTACCTATTACCAGCAATCTCGTGTAATTACACCGGAACTGAGACAATCGGAGCACGAAGTCGAATTAAATGTACGGAAAAGTGGGATCGCGTATCTCGCGGTTGCCGTTAAGGAAGCATTGAACTTAATCGCAACCACTCTATATGCTAAGAGGGCCGGCAGTGGGCGCGTGTGCGATATCACGGAGAGACTGTGTCTCGAGCCACGAGTTATGACTCGGTCGCCGCCTCCGTCATGCGAACTCGCGAAGCTAGCTTTTCATAAATGTACACACTGTACGGTGCATTGTGAGCCCGGCTCAAGCGAGACCCCAAAGAAAACTGCCGAATGGCTTATCTCTCTTTCATACGGGTGAGCTTACTTGCACCTTCCATAGGTCGTTGGCTCGTGCTGGAAAGGCTAATTCCAGATATGGCCACATTTTTTTTTTTTTTTTTCAAAAGCGGAAAACGGGAGCTGCAGTCTTAAACCTTTATAAGTCACACCCGAAAAATATATTTGAATTACATAAATATTTATTTGAATTAAATAAATATTTATTCGTATTAAATAAATGTTTATTTGTATTAAATACATATTAATTTGAATTAAATAAAAAATTATTTGCGGGTCACGCTGCAAATAAATTATTTTTCTGTGTGTACCGAAACGGAACTAACGGATGCGGAGTGGGGGCGACGAGTCACTACGGTCGCGCCCAAGAGTGGGGATAGAGGTGTGACTTATGAAGGCTTAAGAAAAAAATGTTGAATAGCGAAAAAAAAATCGTGCTGTATTTCGTCGGGAAGCAATCGAGAAGAAACGCGGAGGAAGAATTGTCGCGAGAAACGCGAGCCATTGGCGAGCAGCGGAGTTTGGTCCTCGCTGCGATCACGGTTTTTCGTTTCGCTCGGAGCATGCATGCGGGTCTCACAGGTGGGCTGCGTCAATAAACGCGAGCAAACCTCCCGTGGAGAAGCCCTCACCTCGACGACAAAGAGAACTTTCGCTCGCAGTCGTGACGAAGATCCAGCGGCCATGGAGCCCCCGAGACCGCTAATGGTTCTGCACGCATAAGGGTAGTATCGAGTGACCCATTGTTCCTGATTAATGAATCATAAATTGCGTCGAGTATCGGCCGAGCATTTCAGTGAGCATTCAGTGAGCCAATGAACATGATTTTTTTTTTATCAAATTACATTTGTTGAAACCGACATGTACCGGTTGTCGCAACAGGGCCATTACCCAGGTGAGATTTAAGCATCGGCGCGGCTACGGGTCAGCACCGGTCGCCAAGGATCTTGTGCCCGGCGCTCAAACCTCGCGGAGAAAAATAGTTCTGTTTCTCTAACAAAATGTAGATCGCTAATAATTTATTTTTGTGTATATATTATTACATAATATTTGTTCTCGCAGCAAAAATATTTGTTGTCCCAACCATTTTTTTTCTCCGTGCTGCATTGGTCCATTTGGTATGTAATTTTTTTTAATGAAATGATTTTTTTAAATGAAAAATGACAATTGGTGACACCAAGATGTACCGGTTGTCGTAACAGAGCCATTACCAAAGTGAGATTAAACCATCGGCACGACTACGCACCGATGCGTTGGGTATTGACTCAGACCCAACATGTCGGCTTAATGAAAAAAACAGTATTGGAGCATGAGCTGTATTATTACCCTGGACCCACCTGCATGACATCAAATTTCATCGTTGGCAAGTTTCCGTCAATGCTCCGCTTTAGGAAGAAAAAAAAATGGTTCACTTGTAGAAGTTTCTTCTCTAAGTGAACTTGATGAAATTGAGTCTCATGCAGATATCTTCAGGGACATTCTCTATTGCTTAGATTCATGGTCTCCAAATATTCTTCGAAGACCATGAATCTGTCTCGGCTACGCTCCAGTGCACTTTTTCCGACACCATAATCCCAATCATTGTTTTTTTTTCTCCACTATTTGGTAATAAGACAATAATTATTCGCACCTGTGTTGCGTGGATGCCAAAACATGAGAATCAAAGACCCTCAATTATTCCGTTCTCTCGCACGTCGTTCAACATTTCCAATAGCTCTGCTCCGGGCTAGAGATCTCGAGCAAGTGAGAATTCCTTCGTGCGACGTCCGGTGCCCTCGGCCCTCGGATCGCGCGCGCCCACCGCTTCGCATCGAATCTTTGAATATAAAAAAAAAAATAACAAAAAAAATCTCACGTCCAATCTACTTCTTTCTGGGGCAAAACAGGCACGAGAAGGGGATATAATGATCGTTTTAAAATTTAAAGGTCGGGAATAGCGCTCCGGCCTCCTTGACTCACTCCCATGTTATACCTGCGAATGCAAAAAGCACGCATGATCGGGCGCGATTCGATGCCGGCGGAGTCTCGATAATTTTCACGATGCAAACAATCAAATTATAGCGTCCTAAATGGTCGAAGATTCTAGACCCGTAGCCGAACCAGCCCACCAAAACTCATTATACGAAACAACCTCTGTATTTATACATAACTCTTTTATTTTATTTTTTTATTGTATTTTTTTTTTTTATTTATCCTCTCGACAGGTGCCATTCGCTCGTGGATCGAGAACGTCACTTCTGCACCGGGTTTTCGCGTACTCGAGTTACACGCTCGGTGCACGAACAATCGACCAGTGTAATACTGGCGAGATTGAGGAGTCGTTCGAGCGAAGGAGCAAGTGAGTGTATCCTGATGTGTACGCCATTGGCCACCTGTCCTCGATCGGCCGATCGTTCTTGCTCCTTGTCTCATCCGGCCGGATCGAGGAACGATTAAAGTTAGAATTTAACGGCAAGCGCTCGCCGCTGCCGCTCGCACCGCGATATTACATACTGCAGAACGGCAGAACGGCAGATCGGTAGATCGGCCGGTCCGCCGAGCTGCAGACCGGAAGACCGGAAGATCGGCACACAGGCGATGTATTTTCTATTAGATAGAATCACATTGACCCACACTTTCTATTCTATCGGTATTACCGATTCGAGGAAAGTTTCTAGATAATGTGCGGCTCGTGTTCGCATTGCGAGACTGTCCATCCGGTCTACTCGACGACGTGAAAGGATTAAAAAAAAAAAAAGAAACCGAAGAAATGGTTCGATCGAAGGCGATCGTTTCTCGTCCGATCGTTCGGTTTGATCATCGTCGTTCTATCGGTAAATAATAAATCGAAAGAAGCACGCACGTACCCTCGGGGGTAACCCAATAGTATAGTCATCCGGCCGTCCGTCCCGATGATGCGAGTTTCGGCCTCGTCGCTCGAATTAACCTGGCAAGAATCGCGCCCTAGCCCAACGCCTGTATTATATGTATATACCATACCGGCGGATCGTTTTACCTCAAAACATTATGCACGGGAGAGAGCGAGAGGCATAGCCGTTGGCTCTCTAATATACCTCCGCCGACTCTGGCTCGCTCGCTCGCTCGCGCGATCTATATTATTCGATCTACAAAAAAGATCTCGATCTTACTCGTAGCGAAGAAACACGGTGAATCTTCGTTCGATCAAACCGTTTTTCACCCTACCGAATATATTTCGCGATTTCATTATTATAATAAACAAGCCGTACGCACGAGAGTCTCTCGGCCGAAACTGCGCCGAGTCTTCGCCCGATGCTTTATAGCCGTAATAAATATAGAGCCCTCGCCGTGGCGTACGCACCTCGAAACGAACATCGCAGCCGCGCCGACATTTCAACGGGACGATCCAATCGAATCCCGTAATCGAAGTTAAATTACCCTTAAATATAGCCGTTACGTAATGGCAACATTTCATAGGTCATTTCATCGAGTTTCGTACCGTTTCTCTCCCTTATTCTTCGGCTTATTCTTCACCCCTCGCGCTGTACATACACACCTCTGGCAATAGACGCGTTAACAGTGCTACCGACAGGTGATACCGATCAACCCGGTGCTGCGGCAATTGATGGAAACGGAGGGAAATTACGAGGAACCGTAAAGAAGCTAACTGAAATGCATATCGACGTACAGCCGAGGCTCGATCGCTTCATCGCGAAAGCCTCTCGAACCACAGATCAAAAGATTGCATACCGGAACCGTTTAAAAATGTCTCGAAAAACTATTAAGCATGTTGAAAATTTGGTAAAATTAAATTAACCACTCTCGAAAACTCATAATTTTATCTTAATTGATTTTTCGTGATATGCCGGCGTCTTTTTTATCAATAATTACACAAGAAACCGGAAGGATGAACAAAATCCGGATAAAAACTGTTTATAATAATACAAGTCTATGTGATCGACTTATTTGTCGTCATTATCACCCTGACGGAATTTTATTAGAATTAAAACAAAAGGCAAGTTTTAGTTAACCGTATGGAATGAAGTCTTCGTTTTTATTTTTACACAACTATAGTTTTGTACTCCGTCCGAGTAACTTTTCCTCGAACTTCTGTACTCTTCGGTATAATTCATTGCCCCGGCTACAACAGACTTCACCGCGTCTGCCATGACAACGTTACTCCATGACTGCCTATTCGTAGTTCTAACGTAGATTTTAAATAAACAATAGAAGCAACCTCTTCACCCGTACGTGAGCACGAGCAAGTCGTAAGTCACGTAAAGGCGCCTTACATAACGAAGTTCACGACGCTCACAGAAAAACGCCGAGTGGTTGAAAACTAAGGGAATTCCAATTGTGAAGGAATGTTCTTGAAGGTTGAAGCTTACACAGTGGCAATCGTTGTAGATGGAAACGTCTTACAGAGTAACGTAATAATACGTTAACAACACGAAATCTGTTAAAATTTTTTTAAAACCGTGTCAAGAATTCGGAAAAATAGATTTCATCAATAATCATTCGAAAGATAAATTAGATAAATTAGATGAAATCGCCCCATCTCCCCTCCATGTATTTTATACCCCAATATCAACGTGTCAGCATGAGGAGGGACTAAAATATATATCGATCGACATCCAAGATGCAATCGCTTCATCATGAAACCCTCTCGAGCCGCAGATCAATCGACTACAATCCAAAACCCTTAAAAATGTAAAAAAAAAAAAGTGATAACCATGATTTATCAGTAAAATAAAAAAAAAATTGCTGAAATTAAATTTCACAAAAAATGTCATAACAGACAAGTTACCCGTCGATGTCGATGTACCCTGGAAAGGCCGATGGAACGAGCCCGCGACATCGATATTCCTTATTCCGTTCCACATTGTCTTCGCGCGCCCCATAATTACATTCGATATTCGGATTATTAGATGGCAACTCGATCTATACATGCGCATGATATACCAATACCGATGTGTCGGTACGAGGAGGGCGAGGTCAATCGTCCGATAATGAACGTCAATATGACGACGCCCGGTCGAACGTCGATAGGGCGAGCTTAACGGGCATAGAGTGTACGAGGGAAAGCAGCGGAGATATACGGATAGAGAGGTGTAGATGAGGCTCGGTGCCGGGAAAGGAAAGCCGAACGAACGCGGGCTGCTCGCATAAGGGATGATGCTTGTTGATCATCGTATACTCGGCGCTCATCGGGCGCGCCAGCACACACGGCCCAGCGGGGGGTTAGCATAGCACAACGGCAGATAATGACGACACGCAAGGACGACGAACGACGAAACCATCGAGGACGCGGCGGCGAGAGAGGATGACGAGAGATGAGGCCGGAGCCGACGTTCACCGGAGTTACCGAGTAGAGAGATGGATAGATAGAGAGCGAAGAGCAACAGGAGAGTCTGCTTACCAGTGCGCGTCAATGCGTCCGGCCAAAATCGGCGCGACGCTATGCTTCTGCAGCATCAAGCGGTCGGTTGGTGGTGATGGTGCCGGTGCCGATGTTGCTGCTGTTGATGCTGGTGGGATGCTGCATAGGAAATACTAATATAACCGTGCATCGCGGCCTCGAATGATCGCCTAGGTAAGCCATAAGCGCATAGAGGAGTGGCTGCGCGCACCCCCGGGAGAGAGAGGAGAACGCGATGAGGGGGGGCGGGAGAAGGTGGAGGTATAACCTATTGTAATCAATATTAATTACTCGAGACAATGGAATCTCATTGGACTCGATCGTTCGAGCGGGCCTTACCAGCTCTGCCGGTCCCGGGGCTGCTGAGGGCCATGGGGGGTGGCCGATGAGAGCCGCACGACGGAGTGAGATCGAGTATATTGCTCGGTTAGTCGGATGGCCGTGTTAATCCTAGCATACCGGCTCGCGCCGTGTAACGCGCTTTGCAACGGGGAACACCACCGGCGACCCTTCCTCCTCTCCGAATCATAGTCCTCATCCTCATACCACCTCCCCTCATCTTCATCCGCTCGTCCTCATCGCGGTTCGGTTATTCCCACATACGTACATATCGGAGCATTGCTGTATGGCACGTGTGTGTTGGTGTTGTGCACATGGAGATGAAGAGCGAGAGAGGGATCCGGCGGTGTGAGTGGGTGCTTGGAGCTCTCTATGATGACCCTCTCCACAGCGTAATCTATTGTTGTTGACGTTATGCGCTGTGAACGCGCGGGCGTAGGGCTGTGAAGCAGCCGGAGCTCCGCTGATGCTGGTCCTAATGCAAGGGCCATCGCCGGCACTGCCGCCGCTCGATGCTGGCAGGGATGCGGCGAGGAGAAACCCATCGGGAGAAACGACAACAACGAGACACCGACGACAGTAACACAATATGTTGGTACCAACGACGCATGATTCGCGTTACATGCTGGGGATCCAATTACACCTGAATCGGGAGCTGGCAGACCAGACAGATCGGATGGGTAAACGCTGGGTTCCCTCATCATCCGTTGGGTGCTGTTGTGCAACGTTGATGGCTGATCGCTGTCTGAAATCTTCGATGGACAATAACGGAAGGGTACATCATGGGTATGGGAGTTTTAAGGTATTAGATCGACGGTCGCGTCGAAAGCAAAGGTCAGGCGACGATCGCGTCAAAGGATTCTGGTATTGAAAGTTTCCATGCCATAGCAATTAATTAAAAACGTTGTCATTGAGGTTGAAGTTTGATGATCCTGAAGATAAATGCATAGGACTAAATTTTATCAAGTTACGACGATTGTGTTTTGCATCGCACAAACTTCGGTTGGGGACGTTCACTTACAGAATAAAATGGTACGAGTTAACCATTTTTTTTCTTCTTCCTAAAGCCGTGCATTGACATGGAGACTTGCCGAAGATGAACCTCGATGTCATGCAGATATCTTCAGGGTGATGAACTTTGATGATTTTGATCTCGCTCAGCCTCCTCAAAAGATGCTCCCCACTATTGTTTCCAACGTGCACGGAGCATAACAAAAATTCTGACTCGGGTAACCGGTATTGCATCGGACATTCGATCAACGAGCAATGATCTCGTTGATCTCGTTGAAGGACTCCATACCACCGCAATTGCTTAAAATGAATCCTAAATGGAAAATTAAAAACCTTGTCATTGAGGCTGAAGTTTCACGACCCTAAAGTTTGACAACCAATCTGTACGAGACTAAATTTCATCAAGTTACGACGGCCGTATTTTGCATCGCACAAACTTCGCTCGGAGAAATTTACTTGGAGAATAAAATGTTACAAGCGAAACAATTTTTTCGAATCGACAGAACTTACCCGAAGAAGTAATTCGACGTCTTGCAGATATCTTTAGGGTCATCAACTCTGAATGCACGGTCATCTTGATCTAGCTCAGCCTCCTCAAAATACGCCGCATCGTTGTTTCCAGCGTCACATCACAAAAACGTATACGAATTCTGACTCGTGTAACCGGCGTTACATCCTTAATCCCTCGCACAAACGGATTTCAGGCACCGCGCCTGTACAACAGGCAGCGACAGAATCGAAAATCGATAAATCGTATCGTGACGCCCAGTGTGCACACAGCGTGAGCGGCATGACGGCGTCGGCCCTATTCTTCATCGTTCCTTTCGACACCATAAAAATTAGACGGGGCATATGGCGGCCGCCTCGTGGGCTGTACCGCATTACATCGGGTTTTTCGCGCGCTGGCGCAACTCCCGCTTGTCCCTCTTCCCTCCTCCCCGCCCCCCTTTATCTTTCGATTCTTTCTCCCTGCCCTCGTTCCGTCTCCGACTCGGTCTCTCACTCGTCTGGCCTCTAGCCCTCTCAAAGGCGGAACAATCGAAAATCGTTGGCACCTGCCGAGGGTCGTGGGCGTACGCGAGGGTGTGGTTCCGCGAACTCGACCGGTCAGCCCCAGGAGGCATAAATTTCGTACTCCCGACAGAGTTGACTCCGTGCAGAAAATCCGCGGCGCATTATGCATCATCGTCGTGCTACAAATGCCGAGAGGTCTCGCGAAAGGCGCCTCAAAGCCGCAGGAAGACAGAATCGTACGGACGACAAGGCTCGACCACCCCGTGAGGAGTTAAGGTAGTACTAGGCGCAATGACTGACGCCGCCTAAGTTCGAGAGAATAAAGACAAAGATTACAAACACTTCTCGATGAGAAAAAAAATCTGAAAAAATTGTAGCATATAAAAGGTGCTGAAAAGATTGTTTGTGCATAATAATAATTTCATAATGTTCATAACGAATAACTGAAAAATAAAATTGTGCAACAAATTACCCGACAACCAATTTTTTTTATTGCGAAAATGATTTGTTTTAACATAAAGGAAACGAATAACATTTTGGGATCATTATTGTGGACGAACAATCTTATCAGCGTCTTCCATATGCTTGATTTTTTTCAGATTTTTATTCGATCGAGAAGTGTTTGTAATTCTCTTTTGTTCCTCTCAAACTTAGGCGGCGTCCAGTCATTGGGCTACCTTAACGCGCGAACAGTTCGATCGCCTCTTCGCCGAAGGGGGTGAAACGGCGTTGTGCAATAAACGGTGGCGAGGTTCGCTCTGAAAGCGGAAACGATAGGTGGCCGGAAGGTGTCCGGCTACAAGGAAAGGCCTTTCCTGCCTTTCTCACCGTACGCTTCCCTCCCTCGCCCCTTCCCTCCGCAGTTTCTCGCGGTGGCTATAATAGTGGCGCCCTAAGGGTGCGAATTTCCTAGCACCGTTTAACGGCAAAAGGAGAAGAGGCTACGTGTGTATTAACAGTTCACACACCGGTACCGCACCACGTAACGGAGATCCGTGGACAGCTAATTTCTCTACACAGAACAACACACAACATCGCACCAACATTGCTCGCAGCGAAATCTTAGATGCAAGTTTGAGACACGCATATACGCGACGGGTGCCAAGTCTGATGAGAGGTTGTCACGCGAAAACGATCCTTCGTCTCGTTTCAAAGTCTGTTGTTGCTCACTCAATGGCGTCGAACGGCGTATGGAATAACGTCCTGGAAACTCCGAGTAGAAAAAAAAACAACCGGTTGAAAATAGCAAAAAATTGAGAAAAAAAACATGGTAAAAAATTAATGATTCTCGTTGCGCGCGGCGAAGAATAAATAACGCTCGATATCTCAATGTTAACCGATAATTCTTGGCATAACAATTTTAATGCAAATTGCTCATATTATATTCTAGCCTTGCGAGCGCCGTCAGGAGTGATCGAGCGTCCAATCAATTTGGTTATAGGCCCGAGAGGGAGCCACGCGGAAAGGAAAAGGGAGAAAGTGACAAGAATTTCGTGGGAGATGAGAGAAAAAGGCCTAAAGAAATATGTTGAGGGGAACGAGGGAGGCGTTCTCGCGCCGTTCACCGCTAAATAGGAAAATATCGCCATCGAGGAAGCGAATGTAGTTTGATCGTAATGAATACCGATCGCGGCCATCCGTTATTCCAACGTTAATTTCACCGCGAGCGACCGTATCGCTTCGTGTCTGAAGACGCCGCTCATTCGTGACCCGACGACATTTAAAAAAAACAAAGCTCGCACGCAGGAGATTTCCCACAGTCGCGCTTTCGAAAATTGAGCATTTTTCAGCGTCTCGGAAAAATGCGACCACATTAAATTGAGTTACAGTAAACGGTAAAAAAAAGTTTGTAATTTTTACAACTTATTGTCCACTAACGCCGCCGATTTTTTATTCGTTAATTGCTCGAGCCCAGCGACCGGCTATAGTTTCACAAACAAAAGTACACAGTAAAAAAAACTTTGTACTTTTTACAACAAATTATTGTCCACAAACTTCCACAATTTTTTTATTTGTTAATTTTCCAGTTTTACAAACAAAAGTACAAACTACAATTGTCAACGACACGGGAAATAAAAGGACTAGTTCGTATAAGGGACAAACGAGTTTGTCACTTATTTAACAAAATTATTTTTACAACATTTCGCATTCCCGTTTTACGAAATTATTTTTTACTGTGTACAAACTAAAATAGTCAGTGCCACGGGAAATAAAAGGACAGATTTGTATATTAAAACTTGAGCAAATGAATGTGTTCTTACTTACGTATTCACTTACTTAAAAAAATGATTTTTACAAAAGTTCGTATCCCGATTGTACAAAATGATCTTTTACTGTGTAACGAGTAAAAAAAAGTTGTATGCGTGTGCGGGGAGATTTAATTCACCGGATACCTTCGAGTCATGCTCCCTTCACGATGCAGGTATAACAAAGTCATTTTTTTTATGAATCCGATTAGATGGACATTGTAGCAATCGCACTGCGTTTTATTCATGTCCAACACAATTATTCGTCCCCCTCGAGATTTTCTCCAGGGAACACGAATGAGGAAAGACGGGTTGAAGACGACTCAATTAATCATCGTATTTTACACAAGACGGATTATCACATTTGTGAGATACGGTTAATTTATAAATACCAGATAGTCCCGCCAGATAATTTGCGAACGATACATACACATTAAATATATATAATAAATATAAATGTATAACCTTCGTGAGCAGTCCGTGGCTCCGCGTTGCGTGTGTTTTCCTGCAATTCATTGCTATGATTCCCGCGCATGCGCGCTCGCCTCGCCCCGTTTCGACATTCAAGAATATGCGCAAGGGAAAACCCTCGGTGCGATGTATAACCACTGTCTCGGTAATTGGATTTGAATCGCCTCGAAGAGTATCTCGGTCTCACTCACTCTCACACTCCCTCTGGCCGGTCTGCTCGAAGCAGAGGACGTATCTACTTACGCGGCGCCTCCGCCCCCTCATGCGGAGGCCCCACAGCACGTTTCTAAACGAGCCCATGACGTGCGAACGGTAGCTTTAACACTGTTGAACCGAGATAGAGCCGCGTTTTACACCTGTATATATACAGTAGACATTCAGCTGTCTACAACCGAGTCGGAAACGAACACGCAAATAGTTTCTGTGTCTACCCCGGGAACTCCGTACACCGGCATGCACGAGTACGAAGTCAACGTAACAGACCCGGAGGAGAGCCACCCACTTCTTCCTAATTGGCAAACTGCCGGATCGGGTTTCTCCCCTTAATTGCATTAGCCACTGACATGCCATCATTGGAACGCGTATACGACTCGCTATATGTATATGGATACGGTACACGTATCCGTGGATTCGCGTCTCAGCGGAACGAGCCGTGCGAGCGTCTCAGTGGTACGCTTTTACTATTGTGTGAACTTAATACAATACATTAGAAACTAATGCAAAAAAAGGATGGAGTAATGGCAATTACGGAATTAACCGATTTCTTGGGGTTAGTCATTAATTATCATTAATTTTTGTACTTTTGGTCGCGGGCGGTGACAAAAGTGCGGTTTAGGAAAATATGAGACAATATGGACTGAGGGACTCTGGTCGATGGCAGTTTGTCAATGTGTATGATTATCAGTAGGTATAAAGCTGGTGTAAGATGATTATTGTATAAATGTATAGCATTGGCAATACATTTCTTTCAATAACACCAATATAATATATTTAAAGAAAAGGAAGAATTAAAGAAAATATTAATTAGCCCCACTAAGAAATATAAGCACGAACCGAAGGAATTACATAGCATTTCGTTAGGACGCTGGCACCCCCGACAGAACCTAATATAATAAATTACTCACTAATACGTTGCAAACGATGGACTAATGATGATGAGGGAATTAACCAATTTACTGTGATTAATAATTAATTTAATTAATTCTTGTACTTGCACGGTTCATGATGAAAGTGCTACTGAGCTATATAATATAATATAATATAATATAATATAATATAATATAATATAATATAATAATATGTTTTAAATGAATACAAAGTTAAAGAAAATATTAATAACGTAGCATCTCAGTGGGACGCTGGCATCACTGTCTGAACCTAATATAATAAGTTACAAAATAATACATTGCCGAATTCTTTCGATTAATCATTAATTTCATTGCTTTTTATACGTGCACGATGCGTGACAAATCTGCCACTGAGAAGATATAATATAACCTAATATTTAAAAAAAAAATCAGAATTAAAGTAAATGTTAATTAGCCTCACCAAGGAATTGCACAGTGTAGAATGCCAGCAAATTCGGTCGTCCGCCCATCGGCCGTGCACGAACGTACCGTCCTCCCTGAATTCTCTCGCACGCGCAGTTTCAATTACACACGAAATAACGCCGTGTTCCGCCCGAGAGCGACCGGCGAAGCTCCGGGAGCCGAGGACGCGATATTATCCCGAATAATCCGATCCCGATGGGATTCCATCCGTTTTCATATAATTATACAATCTCGTCTCCATCAGCGTGCCGAATACCGTGGAATGGAGAACGGAAGGAAAAATTATCAAAAAAATGTCTCACATTTTCCCAATACCGAGTACGTCTTTCTCACCCAGAAAGTCATCCGGCATTCATCCGATGTTATCAGTTTCCGCGATTCCGCAAAAGTTCCTGAAGTTTCTGAAGTTGCTGAACGAAAACTGAGGGAAGGGAAACGAGGGATCGACGTCATCCCTCCAGTTTCTGCCGAATACCGTGGAATGGAGAACGGAAGGAAAAATTATC
>JAPYZC010000720.1:0-50115 GCA_030522665.1 Ichneumoninae sp. A BG-2022a | reverse complement strand
CTAAAAACGCGTACACAGATGGAGTATGATCACCCGATGATCCCTGTGAAATTTCGAGAGAATCAATCGCACAATTTTTTGTGTTATAGATAGACAATATTTATATAAATGGGATGCGAGGAAGCGATAAAAAAAATCGCAAATCATCATTTTTTCGAAGTTGCAAAATTGTTTCGTATCATGTTACGAATGAGATGTATAGTGTATGTTGGGACGGGGCACAAGGTCATTGACGCGTCACCAGAGCGTTGCACCGCAAAGCCTCGGGGCAGTCGTTGCGTATCTCGCACTGCCTCGCGTCACTGCCTCATTCTCTTTGCCTCTGTCGTTCCTTCACCATATTTACTACTCTTTCATATTAGACATTCGTATGTACCTCGTGTACAATCCTATAATCGTCACGAGCTGACGCACATTCTGTCGGGCTCGCTTCGCTCTCGTCCTTCTGACTTTCTGTCTTGCCATGCCCTCTGCCGATACTTCTACGGTAGAATTCCGCTCCGTGTGATCGCGGAATAATGGGCTAACTGTATGCAGACAATGGCTGAGGCCGCTCGGTACGCATCGTTGACTCCAATTATGCAAGGAGTTCTCAACTCGTCGGCACGACTACGGCGAAGACGAATTAACTACTATATATGTACTCTTTTAGGCAATGCGGAGTTAAGGACAACGCCTTATAATTTTTAATTGCTAATGTATTGTCGTACACTCGCAATTAGTTTCAGTAAGAAATCATTGGCGAAAACATTTGCAAACCGGTATTGGTTATAGAATCTTATTGAATGTACATGAAAATGAGTTGAAACTTTTTGGCAATGAGTGTACATGAATTGCTATTAATACTATTGCTGTACTACGGTGGAGACGTAATGATTACTATATATGAACTCTTTAAGGCAATGTGGAGTTAAGGACAACTCCTTATAATTTGTAATTGGTAATTATTTTTTTTACGTATTTTCATACACTCGCAATTAGTTTCAGTAAGAAATCATTGGCGAAAGCATTTGCAAACCGTAATTGTATATAGATTTTTATTGAAAGTAAATGAAAATGAGTTGAAATTTTTTGGCAATGAGTGTACACGAATTGTTGTTAATACTATTGCTGTACTACGGTGGAGACGCATTGACTACTATATACGCACGCTTTAAGGCAACGTGGAGTTAAGGACAACTCCTTATAATTTGTAATTGGTAATGATTTTTTTACGTATTTTCATACACTCGTAATTAGTTTCAATTAGGAATCGTTGATGAAAGCATTTGTAAACGCTAATCGTGTACAGATTTTCATTGAAAGTGAATGCAAACGAATCGAAACTTTTAGGCAATGAGTGAGCATGAAAGCTGCTATGTTTCTTCTGTACATAAAATGCTGTTTCGATATTGGATATCGAATTAATTCATCCGTCCTTTCTAGTGGTGCATCTTAAATGTGAAAATAAATTGTGACCAAACAGTAAAAAAATTGTCGAAACATGGAAAACATGAAAAAAAATTGCACACCCTTCCAATAAAAGTTTGTTTGTTCCATAGCGACAGACTTACATGCAGGTAGTCGTAAAAAAATTAGTGTTACGGTACAGCGGTGACTCAATCATTTTATGACACCACTTGCATGAGATAAAAATAAACCGGCAGGTGTAGTAAAAAAGTATTTTAAAAAACCACGCAGTGAGAAATCGGAAGCGGATTTTGCATCCACTTACATTTTCCCAATTACATTACGAATTTGGGAATTTGCTTACAATTAATCATACCCGGTTTGAATCTCGCAAAATTGAGTACATAAAACAGCATTAACCGCAAACTATATTGGGGACACATAATTAGACTTTAATGCTGGCATAGCAGTTCATAAAAATAGTTGGTCGCTGTATTTTAAATCAGCTGTATGTCGAGCGATGACCTAGGAATCTGTGCACCGTAATTTTCAATAACTGTAGTGCAAAAAGTAACGTAACGTGAACGCGAGCTGTCAGATTATTGAAGTGGCCGTTGAAAGATGTTCTGTTGGTATAGCCAACAATATATGGTGAGCCTGAATAGAAGTTCACTCACTTGACGCGGCGTGACGAGAGCTGAAGGCGGGGCATTCAAAAGTTCTTGCGAAAAACGTGAACTACAATTCAACATTTCTGTTCATTTTGTTCGATTTTTTTACTTTTTATTTTTACATTATTCGACAATCTTTGACCATGTTTGTCATTTTTTGAACGTCACATTATAAGCCAAAATGAAGGGATTTCGATATAAATATACTGATAATGAGTCAATTGAGTAATTCTACCCTAGTTAATTCACGACGCAACTTAATACTAAAACAAATGGGATGAGCAAGTCACGCGTTGATGTCTCACCATCAGCAAAGGAAAGCATCAATTTTTTCGGAATTCATTCACGTTTTTCATTAAGATTTTATAAAGGACATATGTTTGTTAATGTCCCAAAATTACAGAATTTTATACCATAAACACACTTAACCCTTCTCAATATAAAAATCTCAACATCTTTTCCAAAATATTTTGATTGCGCGAAAGTGACAATACGCACTATTGTGTTTTCGATACGAAGGTTGGGCAGCGTTGCTGTCTCACCATCAGCAAACGGAAAGCACCAATTGTTTCGGAATTCACTCACTCGTGTCATTAAAATTTTATAAAGAACATATTTTTTTAAATGTCCCAAAATTACAGAATTTCATACCATAAACACACATTTAAGCATTCTCAATATAAAAATCTCAACATCTTTCCCAAAATATTTTGATTGTGCGAAAGTGACAATACGCACAATTGTGTTATCCATGCTAAGGTTGGGCAGCGTAGGGGAAGTCCAAGCACATGGGGTGTGCACGGAGCCGTGCCGATACACGCAACGTACCTGGCTTCTCCGCTGCTCGAATACAATAGTATGTTAGCAGCCTACGGGAAAGCCAAGCGAGCACTTTTATCCGATACACACATGGCTGCCTCTCCGCGTTGATCCAAACTTCTAAACACGACGAACGATCCGAGCCTTGACACACGAATCGCACATACAAGAACTAGCCGAATCTATGTCGATTATTTTATTGATTGGACTGCAATAAAGCCCTCCACCCTAGCAACTACTCTCACACACGCAGAAATGATTGTTCCACACCTGGAAACTTAATTACTCATACCGCGACTATTTGCACGCGGTCGCGGTTTGCGGGCACAAATGTGTAGTCTTCACAGACACGAGACTCATACCGTGCAGTTATTTGAATGTAAATCCCTCTGAGAGCACCGGGCGCACACGTTGATACGTCATTTGTGTATGGCATTACACTATACGACCACATGCGCACCTTCACGGACGCACACACAGGGAAATCCGTTCGCATGCACATAACTCCAGTCTTGCCGCAGTCCACGACGAGACTGCGAACGGTGTGTACCCACTTTACACGCTGCCGAGGTACCGACTGCGGGCGATTGCTTCTTATTTCTTAAATCACGGTAGCGCGAGCCCCTCGGAATACCGAAAGACTTTGCACCGGAAGTAAAATTTGTGCGCGCAAAGTGCTGCTGGAAAGCGAGGCTTGCTCTGGAAGAGCGGCGGGCTGAAGGGAGATCAGTTTTCCAGCCAAAAATCAGAGAGCCCTTCGATTCAATCGCGATGAGAATAATACAAAACATAAGCTCAGTAATTATTTATTAATTTCGGGAAAGCGCTCATAATTTCTGGGACACATTTTTACTTCACTTTGCCGCCTTCGATAATGCTGGCTTTCATACTCGGCTTCTTCTACTTCTACATTCAAATGTTGCGTCTTGAGATACAAATGGTAGTTCATCCGGACAAATACAAACTCTCGAGATTCGTCCTGTGAAGTCTTGGAGTTTTTTCCGTTCTGATGTGCGAAGTTGGTGAGCAAGTGCGGAACTCTTCTTTCTGATAAAGTATCGAGGCCCAACAAAATTGACAAATGATTTTTAAGTCAAGATTGTCGTTGGAGACTTTTTATCACGACTCGATCAGAACTGCGGCTATCGGAAATTGAGTTTCGCGAGGTTCGCGCACAAGCGCGGTTGCATCGACTGCGTGTCACCGAGTCAACCGGAAATGACCTGTCTTCTCGTGGAGCCTAATCGAACTTTGTGCGTCGCAACGATGTATTGAAAGGGAATATTAAATGGAGCTTCTTCGGGTTAAAGGATGAAAGGAAGCAACGATTAGGACAGCGATCGATCGCTCAATCCGAAGCTGATCGAGGAAAAAAAAGCGGGATCGCATCCGGAGATAAGCGGAAAGGCAAAAGCTACTGTACGGGAGAAGCGTATAGCAGCGAAGTGAAAGTCCACTTTACATGATGGCCGGGCGTGCTGTGGGTAATGAAAGGGCTTACGGTATCGCGAGACCCGCTACGGGGAGCATAAAACGGAAACTGAAAAGTGTTGTATCTGCGCGAACGACGAAGCGTGTGTTACACGAAAGGCGGTAAAACGCGCATCAAGAAATTTCAACGACGAGCTTTCAACGACGTAGATTGAAAAATCTGTTAAAGAATGAATTAGCATGTTTCGACGAGCTACCAGGCGACGCTATTAGCAATTGAACCTTATGGCCCCGATGGTGTACGTAGGTTCGTTAAACGGTGCGACGATCAATTATTTATGATCTCGAATTTCGTCAGACTTCGAAACGTCATGTCGCGATTAACGATTGCTGAATCGTCGAAAAAATGGACAGAAATCACGCGCAACAACTCACGATTAAATGCTTCCGGGCCCGAATGGACATTTTTGACGGCCCGAATGGAAGATTAGTTTGACCGAGGGTGGCGAAATAATTGCAAGTGTTGTTTTTGGAAAATAAAGATTTTCATCGACGGGTCTTTTCAACGTTGAAGTATCTCATTTACATAGCTCGTGCTGGGCACCCGGGCATTGCAGGATGGAAACCGTTCTCAACTGTAATCATTTGTTTTACTTTCGATGTTAGTTTATGGTGTCGATGGAACAATAAAGATTAATGGGACTTTTGCTAACGCGTGCATGTAAAATCACGCTTTCCGTTCCTGTGAACTTAGTGTAGAAAGCCACTTTTTTTGCATCGCGTGTGAGAGAAATACTGCGCATGCTTACGAACGCAATGTGGTCTTTTTTCTCGCACTAGTGCGAGAAAGTGCCTTAATGTGCATGTTTCCTAAAAATGAAAAACCAATTCACGAAAACCAATTTTCATGAATTGGTTGGGAAAAATTACGTAAATGGCATGGACGCAGAAAGGAGTGGCCTGACTCGTGCGACTTTTTCACATTCGACAAAAACTCTCTTTCTACGCCCTTGTCATACAAATAACTGTTATACCACTCCGTGGGAAAATCAGAGTTTTTCGCACGCTCCGCGTGCGTAAAATCCCTTTTTCACACCTTGTGAAATAAAATTTTGTGAACTCGTGTAATCGCAACACTCGCCTTTGGCTCGTGCTGCACACATTCGTAAAAAAAGTCTTTTCGCACTAGTATCGTAATGTACTCTATGAGATAGGTCTTTAATAGATTTTAGCTTCTTCATAGAGAAAGCTATGGTTGTAAGATACATTTTAGATGGTACAAATTCCCAGCTTAATTGACCATAAAAAATAATTGAGTCAAATTTTTATAATTCGCCGTTTCGAGACCATTTCTTATGAATTCTTCCTCGGCGATTACATATCTGTAACTTATTTGACTCCTATCCGAATATTTTATACGCAGACTCACGGTTGAACGTAAAATACAAATTGTTCGCAAAATTCAAAAATCCCAAAATCATTTAACCGGTCAGACCCATTTTCCCAAATGTAATGCCCAAAATTTTACAGTAGCAGTTCATTAACTTTCCAAAGTTGAGCCCAATAGAATTATATCGTATTTTGGAAACAAAAAATTTCATAAAAATGTAACTGCTTGGATCAATGTAGGCCAAATTCAATATCAAAGATCCTTAATGAATATATTATGATTGTGGCCAGTTTCGCAATTATAGCTCGAAATTGACGAAAGTTAGAGCTACCACGCAATTTTTTAATCACGTCCAGTGACTACAAGGTGGACCTCATTGCGTACATGAGACTTAGTCTATAAAATATACGGACTTACAAAAGATTCTTCTAATCACGATTAGAAATGAAAATAATCCTCGATGTTTTATTGTCCTCACAGATCTGAACTTGTGGAACAAAAGTATCAGTCAGAGATGGAGAAAACTTCGTCGAAGATGTTCGGTGCAGGAGATTTCGGAGCCACGGGAAACGCTATTGGAGAACGGTTCCACTCCAGCGGTAATTCACACTGTAAGATCGACGCCGACGAGCAGGGAAGCTTCTCCGGGACCGAAATTCTCTCACGACAGTGGTTCGTCTAAGAAAGTCATGCAAACGAGTTCTTTGAGATTACCTGGTAATAATATTACAATCAAGCCGAATGTGGTTTTATTTAAATAATCTTTTCCCAACGGTGACCAAAAGTTCATTGGACAATGCACTCAAAAATCGAAATATTATGTCTGGAATTTGTTTCTCTAAAATAAACTACAATGGGCATTTGAAAAAAATGCTCTCAAGTATATAAATTTCGAACTGACCGGTTGATCCATTGTTTAATCCAGAATACAAATTTACACTTCTTTTAAAGACAATTTTATGATATCGCGTACGTTGAAAAAATCGTGCACACGGTAATATTCGCATAAGTTCGACTGAGAAGATTAATTTTGCATAATAATAATTGCAAAATGTTATTAACAAATTCATCAAAAAATTTATTGGTTAACAAATTACTCGGCAACAAAACTTTTTTTTATGAAAATGATTCGTTTATTTTTCTGAATACGTATGCATTTTTTCAGAGTTTTAAGTAATCGTTGATTTTTAATTTTTTTTATAGAAAAAAAATCAACGATTTCTAAAAAAATTCATCATCAATTTCTTAACGAATTCATTAAAGAATTCGTTGAATTCTTAATAAATCAACGATTTCCTTGATGATAGCTCCAGTCATAAAAAAAGATGTTCGTGTAATTATTGCATTACCGAAAGAATAAAATACATATATATATCTTCTATTCCAGGTACGAGAAAGGGAATCGCCGACTTCCAAAACGTTTTGCGCAGCAAGTTCAGCAAGATAAACGCCGGAATCCGAAAGCGAAAGGCTCTGAGCGTGACGGAGATTTTTCCGCCAAAGGACACCGTCTCGAATTTCTACGTGCCGAGTCCGATAACATCCTCGAGCTGTGAGAAGTTGGAGAAAACGCCATACGACTCGAGCGAGCCGGCCTCGTTGCCGCCGTATCCCTATCACGACAATTTGGAGACCCTCGCCGAGGCGAGCGTGCCAAATTCGCCGCAGTGCAAGATCGCGGAGAGCAACAGCCGCGCCTTCACGTACGAATCGCACAGAAACGGCAGCTACGATTCGCAGATCCTGGAGGTGCTCGGCAACAAGGAGGCGTACGGGAGCGTCCACTTCGTCGGCGGATCGGCGAGAAACGCGGCGAACGGAAGTTGCAATCACGCGCGAGACACGCTTCGTCGCAGCAACTCGGAGAATCGCGAATACGCGAGGCACGATCATCCCTACGAGAACGTTCAGTTTCAGAGGTCTTGTCAGCGATCCGCTCTTCACTCGGACAGCGGCGAATGTCCGTCTCACCTGGCGAGAAGCGCGTCCGAAACCAGAGAGAGCGGTCACCCGTACGAAAACGTGTCGTTTCAAAAAAATTCAAAATTGACAAATTCCTCGCAAGACTCGTGCTTCGAGGACATTCACATACCGAGGGTTACGCCTCGAAAGCGCACCGCGGACTTCAAGCTAGGTGGACAGGTGACGAGTTACTCGGCCGCCTCGGCCGGCTCGGCCGGCGTTCTCAACAAGCTGGACGACGGTCCGTCGAGCTTGGATTCCGACAGAAGTCCCGGCAAGAAAATATCGCAACGGGTTAACAGTCGAAGCATCGCTAATATATCGTGCTCTGCACGATCGAACTTGAAGGCGTGGCATGTGAGTACTGGAACGTTTCGTAGAAAAATTTGTCTGGAGACTTTTTGGGTGCGGCCTTTATTTACAAACGATAGCCAAATTTTTAGGCCAGAGCGGAACTGCACGTAATAAAAAATAATTGTAGGGGAATAAAATTGCACTCGAAAAAAAATAAATAAAAAGTTACTTCATTGATCAAATGTCAACGGTATTGAGATGACAAAATTATTTGAAAATTTCCATTGAGAAGCTTGTATGAAACTACAATTTTGCAACTACGAATTGACTTTAAAAAATGCGGTATTTTCTGCAATGTTGGATTTACTAGTGTGACAAAAATTCGAAGAGAACTTCAACTACGTTTCAATCCACGATGTTTTAGTATCACTTGAAATACTCACTGTACTTGAGTACAGTGAGTACTTGAAGTGATACTAAAACGTCGTGGATTATGAAACGGACCAGAAAGGGTAAAAAAAAATTAAAAATTAAATAGATTATTCACTGAGGTTTACAACCCGATCAAGTCATTTGCTTTCGAGAGACTTATAATTAATAATATATGTATTATAATTAATACTATATTTGTCGTATCGGAAACAAAAACCAAAGAAAACTAAAAAGAAAGTCTCGATTTGTATAAACTGGTGCACTTAAAAAAATATTCGCTTGCCGGCTGCCAAAGAATTTTTTAAATTTCAATTTCACTTTCAATTCGTACGATTCTGTATGATATCGAAACGACGACGGCAAGACTGTCAAGGTGACATATTATCGTTTCAATCCCGTAAAATTATAAGAATTGAAAGTGGAATCCCGTGGAATTGTAGGAATTGAAGCAACAATTTTTTTTCTCAGCCCGCAATCGAATTTTTCTTGCGTCATTGATATTTCTTTTGAGTGTGTAAACACGGAAAGATAGACAGTGAACTGATAAAGATAACACGAACGAAGTTCCGATGCTTTGAAATTTTGTCCGCTGATAATAGGGTAAAAGTGGGGAATATGGACCGGTCCATATATAATTGATTTACATATGATTTATATATAATTGATATAGTTATAATATTGTAACGACCGGGCGAATTAATATCGCGTGTATTTAGTTTGGGGGCGGATATTATTAGTACAATCGCATCTAAATATCCCGAGCATGAACTGTCACAATCTCGTATCGATCGTCCGTTCGTTCGTCTAATGTCAAACCTAACTAATACCGTGTGTCTTAACGAATAGTCAGCTACGATATTCGTTACAATATTATAGGTATCGATACCGATAGGAATTTCGATCCCTTGGGAGTAACGACGACCGATTTGTTAACAGGGCCCGCAGGAGACTGACGAAGGCCTCAACACCGATTCCGAGCTCGAGGACATAGACGAGTCGGGGGAAGGAGAAGAATCGAAATTCTGTACCCTACCGAGACCGGGTAAAGGGGGTGTCTCGTTCACCATTCTAACGGCTCGATTTTTCAAAGGACCAGGACATAAAGGACTCGGTTTCAGTATCGTCGGTGGAACCGACAGTCCCCGTGGGAACATGGGCATATACGTGAAAACCGTCTTTCCTAACGGGCAAGCCGCTGACTTAGGCACTGTCAAAGAAGGTAAAGAACAACAACATTTGTCAAACCCACGCTTTAACGTAGTCATTAAACTCGTCGGTGTTGTTTCAGGTGACGAAATATTGTCGATAAATTCCAAGCCTCTGCACGGGATGACCCACGCCGAGGCGATTGCAGAATTTAAAGCGGTCAAGGCCGGAGACGTTATTCTTCACGTAGGGCGGCGAGTATCGAGAAGAAAGAAAGACTGCCTAACCCTGGCTCCAGCGGCTGGTCCGACACAGCGACAGGTCGTCAAATGATTCGATTCTCGATTCGGAAATAGCAAGTCGTTCACTCGGTTTCGGCTGTCGAATTACTTGTCGCGTTTGTACTTTTTGTTTCAACCGCTGACAGCATCCCAGGTGAAAATATTTCTGTGAATATGTCTGAAAATTTATCTGAGAGCGTCGGAAAATTTTTCAGAAATTTATCTGAAAAATCCTCTGAATTCGGCCAAGTTTTCGCACTTTTCGAAAAACGTCAAAGATTTTTCTGAATCTAAATATTCTCGATTGTTCTGAAAATCTCTGATTGTTTCTGTCGAGTTGTCTTCTTAATAACTTAATAACTTAATAACTGTGAACTTTGTTGTTTTTCTCTCGATAATGATTTTCTACATGAACGAACATTTATCTGAAAACTCAAATATTCGCTGATTTACAGCGAGTAACAGAATGAGTAGATCTCAGACAGAACTCGTAAATTCTTTGAAAATCTCTGAACCAATATTATCTAGGAAAATCATAGCATTTCCGAAAATAAAGTTTTTTTTTAGAATGAGTAGATCTTAGAGACAACTCATTTTTTCTTTTAACGTACCTTATGAGAAAAAAATCGGAGTTTTCCATAATTTTTCGGAAAATACTCTGAATTTTTCTGATAAATTGTGACCGCTGGATGTTGTACCGAGAAAATTGTCGAGATATTTAGAAATTAACAGAGAGACTCAGGGAAAAATTTCGAAAAATTTCTGAACATTTCTGAAACGGTCCGGTTAGAGTTTTTTGAACCAATTGTCATACAAATATTTTCTCCAGGGACGAAGTTGGTTCTTCATAATTTTCCCGACAACTCGAAATTTCGTGCACAAAACTCACATTTTGCTGAAATTTATTCAGAGCGCCAGCCGTCGAAGCAAAAATAAAAGAGGAAAATGTTAATAGGGTTTTGAGTGTCGCGGTAAAGTTGACAGATGGTTAAAACTCGAGAATATTTGCGACGGTACCGAGAGCTCCAGAGCACGTAAAATTCACTAATGTCGCTGCTATCTTACGGCAAAGCTCAAAAATAATAAGACAATATGACGAAAGTTAATTTAAACCCAACAAGAAACGAAAGGAACACCTACCTTGTAGTCCTGCGTATACGAAATAAAATGACATCAGTCGAATGCAGTAAGTCTGCACACAGAAGTTTATGAAGAAATATTGGAACCGCGACGCTGTCGAGACGCTGACAAGAATAATCTCGCGAGGATTTCCCCGATTCAAAAAGAAAAAAGAAAAAAAAATACAACGATAACGGTATTCAAGCGAAGAACGCGTTAAACGGTAATAAGTAAAAAATAAAAAATGGACGAAGTCCATCCACGCCCGCGGATGGACTTCGTCCAACAATTGAAATCATTGAAAAAGGATCATTTTCTCCCCTCAAAATTCAATATAAAAGGAATGTAAAAAATTAACTTTAAGAAGGATGAAATGATCAATTGTATAACAACTATCCTATTTATTGTATCAATTAATCATTCATTTTCGGTACATTCAATGTATGAGCTTTTCTCACATCACATAAAATATAATTTACTATCCGAGAGTGACTGAAATTAATAGATAGATGAATTGATATAATAAACGGCAAATCATATTAATTTATTAATCGGATCATCCCTTTTAAAGTCACGTTTTTGCATTACAAAGTTTCTTTTTAATTTTTTATTACATTTTCCTAAAAAAAATGTGCTGCATTCCCGTAAAAACTGTAAAGCCTCCTACGCGCATTAAGCAACATTTGAGGAAAGGTTTCTCGCGTTCGCTTGTACATTTGCATTCCAGCTGTACTTTGTGACAGCACAGCAGTCTTGTAACAACTGCGCGACGTCTTTAACGGAATCAAAAAATAATACTCGGAACAGAACATTGAATTTAATATATAGTATAGACAAACACTTCGGAGAGATGTCGCAGATCAAACCTATCGGAGAGGGACTACTAGAGATCTAACAGAATATATCTAAGGAGCAATACTAACAACGTGAAACCCAATGCATAATTTAAATAATGTATTTTTTGTAAAAGTACATAAAGTTCAAGCCGACCTTGAACCTTATTAGCTTAACTACAGAATCAAATTCGCACAGTCGAACAGGCAGTCTAAAAAGTACTTCATGTCGTATATAAAATAAAAGATAAGTAAAAATTCGCTTCTTATAAAACGGAGCCATGCAGAACCGTCTGATCGGTGGTCGTGGAACAAGACGAACGCGAAACGTTGTCCGGTACCTTGAGATCAGAAATATATATTTACGTGACTCTTGAAAAATGATAAGATAATTAGAAGTTCTTTCGACTTTCCAAAAATGACATGCCATAAAAACATCGTTCAGAAAGGTGTTGATTAAAATAAACATTTTTTTTCTGTTCCAACCTATTATTCGTAGAAACTAGAACGTGATTAGTTGAATCGGCGATTTCGAAATGGTTTTTTTTATCGAGTGTCAAAAGCAATCCGTATGTGGATTCAGAATACATTAAAAACGGTGATAGTACCGGAATCGAAATTATTGACTTCCGACTATGCTCTTCCATCCATTATGCTCGTGACAACACTGCGCCAAGTGCAGTTATCAACTTTTTGTTACCTTTTTATACGAAACCATATTTTTAGGTCGTATCTCGCACGTGAAACGTTCAGTTTTGTAACGTTTCAAGATAACACATTTGATGCTTAAAAATATTTGTATCATGTCGCAGAGCAGCGCATTTATTATTGCTGTAACGACTGAAACCAGTCAAAATACTTTTTATTCTATTCAATAATGCGTAATGTATCAAACACGTTATAGAACTGAAATGAGTCATCATTACGTACGTAGACGTTAGCGTAAAATATATCGCGTAAATTTGTATTGCTTGATGCCCAGGTACGAATGAGGCGTCCAAGAAAAAAGCGCAAAGTTCACATTAAACCGCGGTACGGATAGAATTATTTTTTTAAACTCCAGATTGACCAAGGACACCCAAAGATGAAACCCAAAAAAATATTTTACTAACATATAGAAAAAAACGGATATTTTAATTAATGAATAGTAATGAGGAGGAAAAAAGTAATAAAGCAAAAACAAACGAAATATGTTTATTATAAGACGGAAAAAAAGCGTTGTTAGCATCTAGTCCACATTTCCTTTCGCATTTATCAATAAGATTTACAGAAAATACTATATGGTGATATACAACATCTATAGTAAAAATATATTTACTTGTATAATACACGAATATATAGTTATATATTTCTTATGCCAACGTTGCGGAGTGTAATCGATTTTTAATAACAGATTTCCGATATTACCAGATTTTTTTTATTACTATACAATCATATCCCGAGAAATGATAAACTGACCACAATCAAAAGGCTCGAAAAAAAAAAATTGGGAATACAGAGTAACGATGCGGTCCTGAATCTGAGCGTTCCAATGGCCATATTACATGTGTGACTAATAGTTAATCTGTTTTCCCAATAGCGACTCGATTGTTTGACATAAATCGAACAAAAAATATTCATATCTACGTAATAGCATAACAGCCCAAAGAAATGTATATAGACAATAATATTCCATCGCGTCTTCTGTGTCGCAAGAACAAACATCGAGATTAGTCTTCCAATCGCTTCGAGGAAAATAAATAAAAAATACTATAACGCGCAAACAATTTCCATTGAATCCCACAATAATTATATAAGCTCTGTACTAATATTTTATACAATGTAACGAAACGGGTGCTTAGAAAATAAATCAAACTCGGTAACTCTTTTTTACACGTGCTAAAGGTGCGGTCGAGAACGTATCATACCGTAGCAATAGGATAGAATAAATAAACTTATTACATTGAGGACGAGTTGAACTATGTTGAAACATATGTCGCGCAGTAAATGTTTGTACGGATATAAAGAAATACATGAGATACATTTGTTCTAGCGATTCAAACAATTATTTTAAAGTTTTTCTTTTTTTTATAGTTTCGTCATTTAGAATTAATAATAATACGAAGGGAAGAATTTGGTGTCGACGTGTGCAACCTCAATTTGCGGATAAAAATATCAATAAACCATTCGGATACTATACTTGATTTATTTGTTACTTCATATTTCTATACATCAATCTTCAGATCAGTTCAGTTCCACATGACGAATCGGCGGTGAATTACATACGATCAAAAAAATATACATTTAATAAATGGAAAATTCTTTACCTATAACAATAAGAACGAAAAACGTTGATTTATATTTGTCAGCCCCCAAAACAAAAAGTGATATTGGAGTAGGCGAAGCTGTACCTTTGAAAGATCCCATATCGGAAATGGTAACATTTATCTACTTATCGTTTAGAAAATACGTCTCTCTTTTATGATATTTAAATGACATATTGTAAATGAAAAACATTTTTCTCCTCGATAATCGATGCATAAAAAAAAGAAGAAAAAGAGATCTTTGTCTAAATTGAAGTTTCTCGAATTTGAATAAATTGAACTCGACCGATTACGCCACGTAAGCGGCAGTGAAGAATGTACGTGCATCCGTGTACGAAGGGTTAAGAAAATATTTTACGTGCTGCTCGTTTTATTTATCTTATTATATGCTGACGTTCGATCCCGAGACTCATCTAGACCTCGTTTACGTGTTGATGAATATTGTATGCTCGTCCACCCCTTTGGGATTCTCGCATGACTACGGTACGACTTTCCGGTGAATTATTTCCCAACGCTCTGCCGGAATCCTTTGGTTTCTGTGGTGCTTGCTGGACCGGCGCCGAATAAACAAAAGTCGTCTGGGAAGTGTACGGTTGATCGATGCGCGCAGACTCCTTCATTATGTTGTCCTGCGCGCTCAGCAACTCCTTCAATCTCTCTTCGCTTCTTTCGTGGTGTGTGTCGGGCATCTTTCTCGTAGTTCTCGACGTAACGTTGCTCGACGTTTCCGTTCTGCTGCTCTGGCTCAAAGGACCTTCTCTGTTGGTGGCGTTTGATTTGGTTCTGAGATTGAGACCGAGCCATTGGGAAAACAGTGCTATACCCCGCTCGGCGCTCGCCGACACGGCAGCTATCAGCTCGTCCGTATTTATGCCGTCTTCCTCTTCCGCTTCCTCTTCCACAATCTGTTCCGTGCTCTCCGTCGTTCTGTTATCCGAAATTTAATAATTAATGTACAAAGGACATTTGTGTAACTCATGCATGAAAAGTGCTACTTTTCGTGCCTGCCGCTTCTCGTACTTTACGCACGTTTTTCGTACTTTACGCACGCTTGTCGTACTTTACGCACGCTTGTCGTACTTTACGCACGCTTCTCATGCTTTACGCACGCTTCTCGTGCTTTACGCACGCTTCTCGTGCTTTACGCACGCTTTTCGTGCTTTACGCACGCTTTTCGTACGTTACGCACACTGACTGTACAGCGCCACAATCAGCAGGCATGGAGTAGCACTTTTCCTGCATTCGTTAGAGAAAATATTGTGCGATACTAATGCGGTTTAGCGAACATTGTACGCGGACTGTGCAGTGAGTCGCACTTCACAGCGTGGGTATAAAGTTCGCTTTACCGCACTTGTATCGCAAATTAGTATTTATTTACTATTAAGTTCACGACATGAATTTTTATAGATACATTTTTTAAATTCGATCTCTCGTGTAGTTCGAGCAGTTTCAACACTTTAACATTATCATAAAAACAAGGCTACATTTGTGGAAAATGAGCATTGAAGACATTTACGAAAAGTAATCGATAAGTACAATGCGTAAGTCGATTTAACTGTATATGTGCGTGTTCACATGTGTGGACTCGTAAAAAAGGGAAACTTGCACATTGCTTCCTCATATTTGTTTTGTTGGATAACGCACAGTCAGAAAAATGTTTTACTAGCAAAAAAATAAAACAAAAATATAAATATTGGTGGTAGTAATGGAAAGAATGGCTGGGACTCACGTGGGAGTCTCGATCTGGCGAACCCCTTGATTAAAATTGAAGCATCCAATGTGATAAGTTGCTTGAGGTGTTCTCATGAGTGCAGGCTCTATGACGAGACAACCATCGTGACCTGGATCCGATCGGCTGATGGACGTAAACTTAGCACAAAGTTGGGCCAAATCTGACAATAGATTCATGCAGGTTGGTCTGTTTGCGGCTTTGTCTGCATTGTGCCAGAAGCACGAACAAAAAGAAGAAAAAACAAAAAATACAAATAAATTTCATTATTCCGGCGTAGCAGAAATTCATTTTTATTTGGGATGTTTCAACCACATGTAGCAAGAGTGTAGACGCGCCCGCACAAGAAAATTCCGCAAGTTGAATAATATTTGACGATTATAATTTAAGGAGAACAACTTTCTCGCGTGCCACTTTTATTCTCCTGCTCGTTCAAGCGTTCGTTCAAGTGTTTCGCAATTTTTGTTCGCATACGTATTCTCTACCGCGTCTCTTAATAGTGATTGATAAAATGATATGAAACAATTTACTGACCAATCATTATTGTAGCATTGTGAACAGGATTGTCGCCGTAACTCAAGTTCAACGAGACGTTTTGCTCCTTTTGTTTGATATTGATGCATGCTGGCCCCCCGAGATCGATGTTTGTGGTAAGATTGAGATCCACGCAACACAAGCAACCCGACGTTTGGCATAAACATTTCGATTCAGGTGTCGATGATCTTCCTTCGGTCTCGTGCTCGTCCCATGACAGCAGTGTTTCTGTTACAGCATATAAGAATATAAATATTAGAGTAAAAGTGGGGAAGCATGGCCGGTCGTGTGTGTGTGTGTATGAATCAGACCCGAAAAATTCAAACCGCAATTACTCGAGAAAGTCTCGGGCGATCAAAATGAAATTCCACTCATAGTATTTTTGGGCAATGGTCAATGTTTCTTCAAAATTTCATTAAAAAATGTGTAGCAGTTTTTCTACGTAATTAAAAATTTTTTCTAAAACAAAAGTTTTTCTAAAAACGTGTGTACAGATAGAATATTATCGTTCAATGATCCCTTTGAAATTTTGGGAGGCTCGACCGGACAGTTTAAATTTTATGTAATTTTGAAATAAGTTTTGGATTTAAGTTAAGCACAGCGTTGGCATTTTCTTTACAAATACAAAGAAAATAGTTTGACGAGCTTTTAACCCCATATAATATATAGTAAAAAATAAATAAACAAAAAAGGTGAAAATTTACATCTTCATATCGCTTGCTGATAATTTACTTTATGCGGAAAAGTTCCCCTATGAGGAAGCCTAGAGGAAAGATACAGAAGATGCTTTCTTATAGAAGAAGCTTTGCGAATAAAGGAAAGTTATGAGCAAGCGATGTGAAAGTTTCAATTTTCACCTTTTTTTTGCTTTACGCTGCCAATAAATAAATTTACATTCTTCACGAACACAATTGATTAAAAACGAAGGGAAATCGATATCTAGTTACATTCACAAAATTTTAAATTAAAAATGCGTAGCGTTACTGTTAGTATACTAACACAGTCATCTATCAATGTACGGAATTAATTTTCATCTATTGTTTTGTGATTTTGAGGAATAAAAGTAAACACTGTATGCAATGAATTCGTCTGTGGCAATATGAAAGAAAAAATATATGAATATCAACAATACGAACCCAATTAAAGAGAGGAAAAGATTCTTATGAAGCTTGATTGCTACATATCAAATCAATAGATTAATTCAACGATGGAATATTTCTGCAATTAATATTTTATTTTCTTTAAAGGTGAACATAGCGTAAAGCTATTTATTTATAAAAAAGATTTTTGGAACGGGATTTCAAAAACCATTCTCTACTAACTAAAGATTCAAAGTAGTAATTTTTCTGCTGTGATTAATCATCGGATAGACATTTAACAAGTACAAAGAAAATTATTTCTTTATTGCGAATTATCCACTCACTGTGCAAAAGAATCTCAATTTAAAATATAAAATACTACAAGAACTTTCCATGAAATACGCCGATATCAAAGCCAAACTAAGTATATTTTAGTTAGTTTCAATAAAATAATCTGGAATCTAATAATTATGTCCCTTTAGCATGAAGGATTAACATTATAGATTATAAGTATAAAGCAACTTTCTCTATATTAAGTATACGTTACACATTCTTAATCGATTTATTATTTCCCCTGTTCGACAGAATTCACTACTTTCAGTACTCATTTTTCAAGACTGTCAACTAACCAAACTCTCAAATGGAATAAAATGTCCAAATCTTTGCAGAGGTTGATTGCATGCCATCTCAATTATAAAAGCGACTGCAACAAGTTAATGAAATTCGCGTACCGTTCACACAGTAAGGTCTTTTAACATTTTTCAAAAACATGTATAAACAGAGTCAAACATAAAAAATATAGAGTGGGTGTTTTGCAAGGTCTGAGAAAACTAGTGAATATGACACTTGACAGACTGACAATAAAAAATACACTCGTGTAAGTGGCGATTAATTGATGGTCGAACGCCGCGTACAGTAGAAAAAAAAAGTAATTGTATGGAGCTTCAGTGTAAATCCTTATCAGAAAATTCGCACATATGCATCACATGATTGTCGTCTCACCGAGTATCCCAGCGGAGGAAACGGCCACGGCGATCGAAAGTACAAGAATCAATCTCACTGCCACATTCATTGTTCACGTCACGTGCGGTACAAATTAATTTAATATATTAGTGATCACAAATAAACGGCCAATAACAAGGACACCTTGTTTTCAATCGGTATAAACAGAGGATGAAAATAAACAGTAAATATTCGGCGTTACTGCCGGGATGGACCGAGCACCGGAACGCGAGGAGCTAATGCGCAGATAGCGATTCAGCAAGAGCAGTACTGTCAGAACTGTCAAACGAAATTGAGGAGCAAAGAAAAGAGGTTCCCTGGAGGTCCTGACGGTCAAGGAACAAGCTTAAATCTGGCCCGATGCCGGTCACGCGTCTCTCATACGAGACCGTCGGATAGAAGGCCTGAAAAGTAACTGGTGGATTGGTCAAGAGCTAACGGAGGGGCCCACCATCATTGGAGGATAACTGCTTGTGCTGTGAGTACGGGCAAAGAACCTCATCTGGGTAACCGGGTGACCCCCTTCGAGATCCCGGTACCAGTGTAGGACCGATCTTTCCGTGTGGGCCGGTGATCTTGACAGTTGCCTCGTCGACGCTTTCTTCTTCGCCGACCGACCTCCTCGCCTCGTTCTTCTATATAGCCATTATAGTAAGTGCCAACATTCGCCGTCCATTGCGTGCATACGTTTTAATCGTCGAGCAGCGAACAAACACTACCTGATCCAGAAAGCATCGCTTCTGGACTCTCTGCAATACCACATATGCAGTCAAGCATCGAGTTCATTCAATTGCCACTTCCACTATCATTCGAGTCACGCAAATGCTTATCATGTATCGCCACTCACTTGCGCTATTTCAAAACATCAACTTTTACTGCGTCACTGAGCGTCAAAAGAAAATTGCTCGGATTCAATGGTGATTTTTTTATTATTCAGATAATACAAGTAATTAATAAGAAAATTAAGCTTTTAGACTGAGGAAATAGTTCTCTACTGTGCATTTTGAGTGATCCACACTCAATTTCATATACCATTGTTTTAACTTTCGAATACATAGGGTGGACTATGTATTTTATTTGGTCTGATATTAAGATCAAACTGAGCTTCGAACTTAGACGCAATAAAAAAATTTATATGACATTTAAAGTACCGGACTGGAAGTTTTTATGCAAAAACTGGTAATTTAAATTTCATATACAATTATGGTGAAAAATTAATATTCAGCGTATTAAAAACATTGCAAATGCTTTACTGTGCATTTTGTATTTTAATGAAAAATTAAAATTCTACTGTAAGATTGCAACGCACATTTGTTTCAAATTCCATTTACAGTTTATGTAAAAAAGTTTCCAATACCGTACATTGCTTCCCAAACAAATTTTTTTACAGTGTAGGCCAATGGCGTTTAACTTGAATGGCAGAGTTGCGACGTTGAACCATCTCCACTCGTGTCTCGTATGTCTACTCGAAGAAGCACCCGATTTAATCTTATGTTGGTGTCGGCGAATGGGAATTGCCAATCAAGACAATTAGATAAAATGTAGGGACTTCGGATGATGCTAAAACAGATATGCGGATCAGAACCGTTAAAAATTTATAAATCATAAGACGTTTTCTTTTTCATCGCCGCTCCTCATGCGGACATGTCAATACACAATGTAAGTATAAAATTTGCCAACAAAATATAATAATACTTTATACTTACTACAAATATGTTTGAGTGGGACGTGCATATCGCGACATCACTACAGTATACTGCTTTTACCAAGGTACTGTACGAAGCTGAAAACAGTAAGAATTCGATGTTGTACGTGTCCGACATATCTCCGGGTGGCTTTCTTCTTCCTGGTAGCCCACTTACACACGCTGTTTATGTAAACGTAGGCGCACTGGGCAATCGTAATATACAATCATGTACGGCCTCAATTACATTGGACAAGTACAAAAGAACTTCGATTTGCATAGATCTACTCAAGTTTACTGTTATCTGCATTTATATTTATTGTATGAACCGAAGTATACACAATAACCGCGTGCGGTTTTTTGAATAAGTTTAGTATGCCTATGTGATGAAATTTCAGTTTTCTCTCTTATGAAGACTGTGTTGCATTAGATTCATACCTGCATTACCGCATTCATTGCGAGATAAACGATTACGTCTTTAAACCTTGAAAGCTTGAAAGTCTTGGAAAAATACGGTGTTTTTTGCACCTCACGCTTTCTGAATCAGAAGTATCAGAAGTTTTTATACGTTCCGGTTAAGGAAACCTATGGATTTATTTATTTGTAATTTACGGTAAAACAGCTCATTTCAACATTACCTGATAAAAATTTCAGCTTACAATTGCAACAAAAAATATAAAATTGTCTTCTATTGGCATATTTAACTTTCATTTTTGTTTGTAATTTAAAACTTTGGAATTTTTTGCGTCCTAATAAAGAAAGGTTTGTTTTCGTGAATTTTTTGGATATTGCTCAGTGCATGGGACTCGAGTTGTCACCAAGGATGTTTGGCATGAAGATTGTCAAAAAAGTAAGTAAACCGGTAAAAATGGCATGTGATTTGTAATGTGTTACTTCTTCATAGAGAAAACAATGTTTTCGTTAAAAAAATCGAGTGTTCGGTGTCAGAGTATTTAAAATCGTCCACAACGTCAAGAACTGCGATTTATCACTGGAATTTTTACTAAAACAACTGAAAGGTTTTTGTAGTTTTTGTGAAGAACCAGAATTTTTTTTTTTGAATTCCGATGTATTAGTTAGTTTTATTTTATGCAAAAACGTATTTCCTTGAAGCCGTTCTCCAAAAGCATCCTCAAAAAGCAGTACATTCTGGATTTTCAGATGGGGTTAAAATTACAAAGTGTGTTCAAAAGACGTTACGTCTTTGACTAGGGAAATTCCAGGCGGGAATATTTTCACATGAAATTCTTTACTGCGTACACACCGTTAACTCATTACATTTATTTAGCGTGTATGTATAAGGTAAAAGTGGTAAATGTGGTCCAGTTCATATAACATTGATTTACGTGCCAATCGCAGTGGGCGTCACCCCTTTTACTCTAACAGAGGAAAATTATTTCTAAGATAAGATAAGGTTTTTGGTCTGAATCGACAAGGCCGAATGCACTTAACGGTTTGAAAATAAATGGATGCGTTGGTAACATGTAAGGAGATCATACTGAAATGCCTCGTGTTCAACTATTCATATTTAAAAATTGTATCCTCGTAAATCGTTTAGCAGGTTTCCGAAATTATTTAAATACAAAGAAAAATACCGAATATTGGTTGAAATATTTTATTAAAAAAGACTCTACAGATTGAAATTTGTATGCAGCTTCTTTATAATTTTCCATTATTTATAATAAAGGCTGTACATGGATTTGTGGTCGGTTGCTAATTTTTTTTAAGTTTGCGAACACTCACAAAGCTTCCTCCATGAGGAAGCGAAAAAAGTATTAGCAACTGGCGAATCCTAAACACAGTCGAAAATGTTTACATGAAAAATCATGAAGAACAAAATAGCATGGACAGAAAAGTTATCAGCATTTTTTTCTACAATAAAAGATTTTACTCTTATTCGGCATTTTTCTAATAACAAAAAATTTGACACATTTTCTATATTTTTCTTATTTTTCTATGAAAAATGCGGTGATACTTTGGCCCCAGCGCCGCTATAATCAGATACGGATATATATCATTGATGTAGAGCCAGATGGGCGTATAAGTATAGCTTATGCACGCTTGATACGCCTACTTTGGGCTATCGATACTGATTATAGATGGAGAAAAATGATCATAAATGTTATATGTGATTATTTTTCTCCCGGGTTATTTTACGGAAAATAATTATTAAACAGTCTCAAAACACAGTGTTAACGTATTAAACAGTGTTGAACACGCTGAAAATTGTCAGACTTGAGTACGCGATGCCTGGCTAAGACTGAATCAGGAAGACACACAGGACTGCTTCTCCAAAGTATAATATCTCCGCGTTGTTATTACGTAAAAACTGGTTTCTTCGTGACCTACATAATCCAGGAGGTTGGGATCACCTGGCACCCGTCAACCGAACGAAATCTCTGGAGGATGAAGCGTTACTGCCGGGTGTAGGGACCGGTATTCGTTCGGCATGGACAATAGTTTTTAGTGGTCCGAGATACGGCGGATGCCCAATGGATTCTTCTTATTCTTCTTCTTCTTCTGACGGCGGACGAACAATTATTAGCCAAGGCAAACCGCTTCTGGCAACTACTTTCTTCGACCCACTAACTGGAGAAAGGTACTCGCCCTCGCGACCGCCAAAAGCCCACTCAATCGTATTTAAACTATCTTTCGACGAGCAGCCAATATAGCACGGACGCCATCTTTTCCACCGGGCCCTGCAATATTATTCTCTATTTTCATTCGGTTTTGTTAAAAACATAATATTAATTTTTTTATTATAAAAAGTTACATGCATTTCTTTGTGACAAACTCGTTTGTCCACGTCCCAAATATACAAAGCTGTGTATATTTCCCATGTCATTAACAATTTTATTTTGTACTTTTGTTTGTACAACTCGAGCCTTTTCGTGTGATCGGAAAATTAATAAATACAAAATTGTGGATGTTTGTAGACAATAAGTTGTTGTAAAAAGTGCAATTTTTTTTACCGTGTAGCTGCTTTTCGTCCGTCAATATTAAACGGCACGAAATTATTTCGACATTGTTTATTAATCTTCAGTACCAATACTTATTACTTAGAAAACAACAATATAATTGTTGCCTTCTCATCTCGATATTCAGCTCGACAGCAAAGTGTTGAAAATTGACATTTTCTTTCATTTGTAAATTGATAACATTCTTCTAGTGGATATGGAAATAAGATATATCTTGAACTTTGTAACAAATATACAACTAAAGCGGTCTACTCCTTGGCTGGCAATAATTTTTCACAATCGTTATGGAAAAAAGAATTTTCGTACTTTATTATCGCAGCCCATGTGCATGAATTTCGAGTTCTATGTTACAACACTGAGAAAAAACGACATAGTTAGAGCAACCGTGGTCACTTTCTACTATAAAATATAATTCCCTGAAGGAACATTTATATTTTATGGGCAGAACAGTAACCACAAATGATAATAGCACATATAATTATAGTTTGACTTTAAACATTACTATGAAATTCAACAGAAACTATATGTATAGACCTTCCCGCAGGAAATTATTCCATATAGTCGAAATAACTGTTCTTTCTTAGTAAAAAGAGTACCTGTGTGTAGAAAACGCTATGAAACGGCAAAAATCCTATATTATTCCATATCGAAGGATTTGAAGTACCTGTCCTAGTGGAATGGGAAGGGCCTACAAGTTTGTATACTCTTCGACTGATTTACCTAGAAGCACATTAGAATGCCTCATATCAACAGGCGGAGCACCGTGGAGGTGGCATGACCGACTTTTAAAGCAGCGGCCAGGGGAGGGGGGGAAGTTGGGCGGCATCTTCAGTTGGACATTGGCCTCCGTAAGATTAAGAGTTGAAAAAGAGTCGAGAGGTGGCAGAGGAAAGACGTGACACTTGTTATCTTGCAAACTGGCATTTCGACACATTTTATACGAAGGTAAGTGAATTTATTTCCTGCATCATTTTCCCAACGTCACGTGACGTCTGTTACGATTTACTCTCTTTTTTTATTTTTTATCGAGGGTTGGAAACTTACATTTGGAATGACGAATGTTGTTATTACATGTCCTTCGATATCGCAAAGATATTCCATATCTTTTTACCTGTCAATTGTTCAATTTAAAGATTGAAACCGCAAATAAAATGTAAGAAATATATATTTTTTCGAAATTGGAGCTGTTTGTAACAAACAATCTTGCAAAGTATTCGATGGTAAGAATATGTAAATCGTTCCCGATATTGCAAATGACACAATGTATAAATTTACGAAAAGTCCTACCCTTATACGCCGATCTGGCATTAAACCATCGATATAACCTTCGATTTGTGCCTCCACTTCCGTTACGAATAACCTTAATAGAAGTGTGAGGAAGGAACGAAACAGGGGCATGACTGAATGCGCTAGCCCCTGTGCAAGTAAAAACGCATTCCGAGCCAGTGAGCCAAAAAGAAATTAACGTCGTCCGTCTTTAGATGAAACTCAAAAACTAGAACGTAAATGTTCTTTAAATTTAGGTATGTTATTTAAATTTGAGTATGTTCTTTAAATTTGGGTACGTTTTTTGAATTTGGGTATGTTCTTTAAATTTGGGTACGTTTTTTGAATTTGGGTATGTTCTTTAAATTTGGGTACGTTCTTTGAATGTGGGTATGTTCTTTAAATTTGGGTATAATGTCCTATCTATATATATTTTATTCGCATCGGTCAGAAAGTGCCGGAGGAAATAATGACATTATATTATTTCCGGCTTCTCCCTAACGTAAAACTAAGTAGGTTTCGAAAGAGATTGCAAAAAAAGCTAGTCAGTTAAAAAAAAAGATTGTATCCCAAAGATTCAGCGTATTTTTGACCTCTTAGGATACCTATGAATGTGTAGATTATTTGAAAATATTCAAAATAACATTTTTTTAATCTGTTAGAGTGACTGAACGCTTCTCGAGTAAAGAAAGGCAGCAACGCCGCACCAAGTCTGGAAACGCGCTTCGCGTGAGTCTCTCCCGAGCCTCTTGATCGTTTATGGCTCGTATACGGTACATTGTAGTTTGCACGAGTGTAACGGTATAATAACATACGTATCGTCGCGTTGATGTAGTGCGGGTAGGAAGACCGGTAGATCTTGAAGAGTTACATTACGGAAAAAAGTCCTATGACCCAATATGTTGTTATTTATGTATATGTATATTTAAACAAGTCAAAGGGTTTAATTTATCTTTGTCATGACCATTTGCATATTTCTTTCGATATATTTAAAATTTATTAATTGTGGACAAGCGTTCTTTCTTCATACGGTTAACGTTCGTTGGTTGCAAAACTGTAAGTATTGTTGAACAAATGGCTAATGCAGATAAATAATATCTGGAATGCATACTCGCAATTTCATTAATTATTTACTCGTTTAATACGTTCTGAAAAATGTCTTCTTCAATTTTCGTTACCTGCGTGAAATATATCGTACGTAATATATCGATTACTAATATTAAATGAATGAGCGATTTCAATCCTTTAAAAAATTAAATTTTCCTCTACATCTGACGACAGGAGTATTATTGTCAAAACATTCTGATAAACAATCTATAAGAATCAAGCACCTGTTTCAATTTGGGACTCATCCATATATTTTGCTCTAAAATTATTTCAATGCTGGATCATGCTATTTTATTAAAAGTGTATGAAAAAAATAGTTTTTCATTTTTTTATTTCTAATATCAATTGAATATGATTTTCGAATATGATTCTTGACCATGATATCGAATACTTCCAGGGTACTTAAAAAATACTCAATGCCAATTTCAAATCATTACCATGATTTAGAAGAAGGTTAATGCGATTGATACTTTCTCTCTAATACAACATAAAAGTTTTGGGCTCGGATACAAATTAATGCCGAGTCACCTTCTAGAAAGCACGAACCGGGAGTAAAAAATAATTGATTAGGATATTATATTAGAAAATTAAACCTTTCATCACGTAATCATAAATTTTTTAAAAGATTTGTAGAAGTTCGGCAGCATCCAAGGATAAAAAAAAATCCTGTCATTTGCTTTAACTAAATGTATCATTTCGCATCTAGATCAGTAGTGTCTTACAGAGATCGATCGATTATTTGCCCGATTAATTGTCTTCGTATAATATTCTTCGTTCAATTTATTAATGAATATATGACTAATGAAATTCAATAAAACAAATATTTCGTGTTATAGTTTTTAGTCGATCCTAATAAATCGCCAATTCATTGTGCCTGATCAGGAATCCCGTGATACGAATAAATTACTCTGACAGTGATTTAGTCTGAATACCGATATCTAGACTGCGATGCAGCGTCGCGAAGCGTGCCGATGTATTCAGTCCTGGATGACCATTTAAGGTTTTCCGTGACCATAATCGTTAGTCAATGGCTCGACCATAGAGAGACGGTCTACTAGCACTTGGCGGCGTCGCCCAAAGTGCGTTGAACGATGATTCGAGGCTCGGCTATCAGTCGTCGTTGACCGTGACCGTGATGTAGGTCAACCGGTCGCAGTCGAGAGGTTCCACAACCCGGACTTGTCCTCGTGTTCCTTGTTCGAAACCGGAAAAAATTCTTCTCCGTAGTGCCCGGCTGGAAATAATGACTTGGTTACCACGTCGTATAAAAATAACAATCATCCTATATTTTCAACCAATAAGAAAATTGTCGCATTCGTCGCTGTTCCGCGACTTTGCGGTTCGGTCGAATGCAGTAGCGCGACGAGTTGTGAAAAAACATTGACGGCATGCGTGGACTACTGAATGTCCGGCAATGTCGGCGAATGACGTACCAAGATATTGTTTAACGCAACGATTTTCAATGTAGTTATAAAATACAATAGTCTATGAAATAAACATTCGTTCGTCTATACTCGACAACGCGAAGGACGTCGGGTAATAGTTATGTAAATACGTTCGTTTCACGGCATGCGGTCGGACAATAATGAAATAAAAAAAGAATAATGAGCGACAAAACGACGCACAAACGTGAAGTTATTACTTTTTCATGAAACAAATTAACATTGGTTCTTTCTATTCTTTTATTGCAGGAAATACACAGGAAAATACGGAAGAATGCGATTGTCAACGGTGTTCGAGTTACTATTAATATTCTTGCTGATAGCCTTTGCTGCTTACGGAAGAGTTATTGGTAATTAGCGTACATTTACACTTTTTGGTAAAATATTGTTACTATCGTTATTGGTAATGTGACTGAGTTATTATCGAAATTTCAAGTACATTGAGTTTGTCATGTTGCGACTAACATAGAAATCGAGATAACCATGTTTTAGTGGAAATAAAAGACAGCAATTTTTTTTCGCACAATTTGATTCACTGCAGTGCCAATCCAACATATTAGTTCTTGAACAAACTTTAGCTTGCATATTTTTTTACTTTCATATTTATAATGTTCCCACGATTTTTCTGTGACAATTCGATCGTGGACATTTTAATTGTGTAACATTTACTTCACTTTACATTACCGGTCACACAGATTCGATTCTGCACGCCTATTATGTGTGAATGACAACCTGCCGAATAAAATATTTTTCATCACTCGGTGCGAAATTGGCCACTTTTCCGCCCGCTTCGCGTGTGTAAAACCACCATTTTCGCGTCTTGTGATGAAAAATTTCGTACATCCCTCGTGCGAAACACTTTTTCGCTCTCGTGGAGTAATGTACTATTTTATTATCTCTGCCTGATGATGATAAGCTCTTAGGTAATATTGATCCGATAGCTTAAATATTTTTCAGATCGCGATGAAGTTGTACTTCGTCGTGCTGTCCGGTCGGCGAATGAGTCGAGACAGCTCAATATGGGTGTTCAGGTGATGTCGTTGAAACAGGCAACCGAGAATGTCAACAGATACTGTATTTGCGATGCGAATATTTGCAACTGCTGTAGAAATTTCAACATCCCTATCGTACAGCTGAAGGGCCCAGGTAATTATTAGTTCTATTTTACTAATGTGACAACTCGAACACGGGAAATGACATGAAAATATAAGTGACTAAATTAATGGGGGCTAAATTTTCCGACTCGATTAACCCCTGACGTACCGGCGACGTATATATACTTCGGACATTTTTGTCCTGTCAATACATTTTGAAATTATAAGTTTGTCTATAAAATGTTGTAAAATAATTCGTAGCTTTGTAAATAATGTCGAAAAATAAGCAAGTGGCTTGCTCATCCTTTAACGTTTATCCTGATGTTGAATAAAATGTTATTGGTATCATTTTATCGCTAATTCCATATATGTATGAAAAACTGATTTTTTTATTCGTGACATTGAGTGGGGCATTACTCCCAATTAGCCAAAACAATTGCACCTTTAAATTGTTCAAGGTGGAAAGACTTGATATATAAAATTTGAGAATGCTGAAAGTTTAATACTCAATATCTTACAATCGTCAAAAAATGTGTAAAAATACTGGTAAATGTGCATTCTTACGGCTTGCATCAAACTATATTTTTTAAAGTAGGGAATAAGAACGAGCTGACTACTTAATACATCGATGTACTATTTTTTTAATAGGATGTGCATCATTGCAATATCTCGAAGACGATAAGCTGGCCGTTCAATTGAGTATGGGAGAAAATATACTGACGAGCACCGTAGTAAATGGTAAATATTGAATATACGTTATTTTCTTCATTCGTGTATCTTTTAGTAAATGCAAGATGGACGGGTGAATCAATATTCACAAATGCGCAAACATGGTAGCTGTCAGTCCATAAAAATCGAGAGGAGAACTTTTCTAAAATATCTATTTCTCTGCCGCTTATCCATTTGTTTTGACAGGAAGCTTGTTCATCATGTTTCATCATCATTGACATTAATTGTTTCCATCCATGTCCGTATATATTAGGACTACAATAATTTATACTCAAAAACTCAAGGGGCGTCTTGTTCCCACGTTGATCAACCTAAATCCTTTATCAACAATAACTATGTAATTTCAATTGTTTTATTATGTTTCTAGGACAAAAACCAAAAGCTGTATGTTTTCCAATGCCGGGTGGATTGACTAAATTCTGTGGCAGAATCTACTCTATCCAGCGTGAAGCTGACAATCATTTTAAAGCATGCCTGGCTCTCGAACTTCAATCATCAACGGAATTGGAAGCTGCACTACGCGTCAGCTGCTTCAGGTTAATACATTATAATAATCATAAACGAACCCGAACTCAAGAAAGCGGCACCTCACATCTCACTTTAGACAACCATATACCATATATATAACTGAGCCTGATTCCAAATTTCGAGAGGTTGATTTTACCCCGATATTAAAATACCAACCGTTATATATGTCGAATAGGAGGTTGGTTTACAGTTGGGTTTTCCTAAAACAACCCGATTTCCAACCCTGAGACATAGATTCGCAAATTTTGTTGTTTTGGAAAAGTCCAGCCGTAACCCAACTCTCTATCAGCCACATCGCCCAAAACTCAACCTCCAGAAGGTTGGAATCAGAGTCGATTTGGCGCACCAATCGACTGATTGAGTTGGAGTAGATTGTTAGAAAACAACCGAAATGCAGCCCAAAGTTTTATGATTGGTTGGTCCATGAGGGAGTTTAAATACTCGAAATATGATAAAATATGAAAATGATGATTTTCTTTTAAAGATTTGGCCCCGACGGTGTGAGACTTCGACCTGCCGAACAATTACCGATCGTAGAAACTGAAACAGCCGCCGAAGAAGATGACGATGACGACATTTTCGGATTGGGCGATGACGACGACGACGACGACGACGATGATGATGACGATGACGACGAAGAGGATGCGCCTGAAGGAAACGCAGTACCGGGTTCATCAGCAACGGGTGACGATAACGAAGACGACGACGACGATGACGATGACCCGCTGGGATTGGGTGCTATTATCGACATACTGACGGGTGGTGACGATTCTGACAAGAAAAAGAAACCACAGGTCACTACCGGAGCTCCTATTCTTCCATTCACGATTCCAATGCTGACGAAACCGACTACTGCAACACCCATTGTCGCAAATAGCGGAAACTCCGAAACCCTCTTTAATATAAAACCAGTCACGGCAAGTTCTCAGACCGTCGGTCAATCGCTTTCCACCGTCTCGGACAACGACGTGCTATCCCAAGATTCTTCTAGCGACTCCGACAAATTGGAAGAATCCGTGACGGGATCGTCCGAGTCTGATACGACTGAAGACGAACTCGCCGCATCGACCGAAGAAATCTCTGCTGAGGAACCGCCCAGCGCAGCGTCGGCAAGCGACAACAGTATTGGGAGTGAGTCCGCAGCTTCCAATAACGTTGAATATATCGTCAGTCCGGACGAGAAATTCGGCTTGAAGAAAGTCTCGACGCCGAGTAAGAACAAACCAAGTTTGACCTCCGGAAGCATAAACGCTATAAAGAATGACGGTAAAAAACCATCGTCCGTGATAATGCCCAAGCCACCCAAACCGAATCCGGTGCAATCCGTATCGGTGCAACAACACAACGAATCTGAGGAAGATGACGAAGAGGACGATGATGACGATATTTTGGGAACGTCGGATCTCGATGATGAAGATGAAGACGACGACGACGATGACGACGATGAAAAGTTTCAGCTCGAGGAGGAAGATGAGAAGGAAGTGGAAGACTCGGTCGACGATGACAAATTGACGAGCGTTGAAGACGACAAGGTTGAAGAACAACACGAGGAAGACGATGTACAGGATCTGATTGATGACGACGAGGATGACGAGGACGAGGAAGAGGAGGAAGAGGCTGTATTGAGCGCACTTGTCGACGAGGACAAAGAAGATGAGAAGATAAATGACAAAATTGCTGATAACGAAGCTGCTAATCCTGCGGAAGATGACAACGATTATGGACTTGGACTTGCCGAACTTTTGGCCAGAAAGAGAAGTATGAGAAGCGGAAGGCAGAGCAAAGTAATGAGACTATAAAAGGAAGTTCCGATTGTCATTAGAATCGTCAACTGACTTTGTGTCCTGCGATTGTATTGATCGATTATTCGACGGATATTTATTACAATCACTGCAAGTTCCACAAATTTTACCTTTAGGAAAAAGTTGTGATAAGCTATATCGTTTTTCGAGTTACAAGCACATACAGTTCAGCGAATCCGTTGAGTTCGCAGATGGCACAACGTTTGTACATAACGGTTTGATAGCTAAACCTGAACTGCTCTTAAGACAAAAACTATTCGTTTCATGCAAAATATTCAGAGGGGAAAAATACCAAGTTTTAAACAAACCGGTTGACCGAGATCTTATTTCTACCTATTTTAGGAAATCTTTTTTCCGAAATACAAAAATAAAATTAATCGAAAAAAAAAATTCTTGTTTTTGGCATTGCACAGTATTGCATTGCTGTGGTTTCAACCGTGCTTTTAAGAATCAATTCGCATATTAAACTCTTTCGTATCAATTGGGAATTATTGAGGACTGGATACATCATAGGGTTAGATAGAATTTTCACCGGAATAAAAATTGTACTCGATTTAATTTACTGCCGTTGAAAAAAATCGTATCGAAAATGTCGCATCTAATATCATTGCAACTTAACGACTCGGCATTCATCCATATCGAAATCGATATTTGACGTATACTTTGTTGTTTTTGTTGTCCGATAAGATAAGATTCGATGCAACGCTACGGTGTTTGTATCGTCAGCCATATATAGAGAATCGCGTTTTGCACAGTCATACTAGCTACATGTACTATACGTAAGATATCATTATTTATGCTATTAATATATTATATTTATTTAACTTATTGTAAATTGTAGTACCGTTAACGAAATATATGTACATTCAATTACATATCACTTTATTATTTATTTGTTCTCCTCTCATAATTTCACAGAATAAGGCGCTTTGTGTTGGCGCGGAAATAAACGTGCATATCCGCAGTGCCGCCTTAAACTTAATAAATACGTTACAGGCTGTCGAACAAATTATTTCCACTGAAGAAACGTCTGAACTGTGTCAGCGTAAGTTATTATTGAAAAAATAAAAATTTAATTTTAGATGTGAAACATGCAAAGTGACGGGTTTTTATTTATAAATAAATAAATGAATACGCTGTTTGTCAGGACGATAAAATCTAAATCCTTTCTACCATTTACAGAAACACTAAATCGTGGTGCGTGCAAACTTTCAGGTTCACTTCAGACTTAATTACCATTGCAGTTGTGTTATTTAACATTAGCTTTAGGGAAGAATCACTACTTTCCAGCGTCTGCAATGGTGATCGTTATGGATAGCTAAATAAATATAACATATTGAAGTTCGAAGTTAAATAAGAGGTTCAATTTTGACCGTGTACTATTCGATTCACCACAGCAAGAATCGCGTGAATTAATTTCTCCAGAAACTCTATTCTGCGCACTTTCCTTCATATTTTTAATGTTCACACACATTTCGATCATGCACATTGCTTACCGTATAGGACTGATTGCCTATGCCGAATACTTTATACAACACTAGATTACCCACAATGCCGTACAGATTTCTATCGATTACATTCGATCCATCACAAACGTTTCCAAGACATTGCAATCGTAATGACTGTATAAAATAAAATAAATTAGCATTGAAAGTTTTTATGCCTCAATCAGTGTTGTACATTTTAACCACACATGCGTTACAATGTTGACCGTGACTGGGAAGCTTACAGAGAATGCCTTATGAATAAACTCAACGATTTCTTGCATCCATTACATGCAACATGCAACATATTCTTTCGATCCTGTACACTTGAATTAGTAAGCAGTCGCATCTTTCACACATATCACTGATGACGAGATCAAAAAGTACATACGAGAATCAGCTCAACAGTGGTGAACCTAAATTTCTCTTTAGAACGAGGTCATAGCACGTTTCCGTTTGGTCACAAGCAGTCGAGTGTCGAACGTCAGTAAGATCGCGTCGTCTTCGTAGTCTCAACACGAAAGATTGCATCTCGTTGAATTCCTCACAGCGCTTGCCGCATTTGTAATAAAAAACATATGATGCAGACAAAAATGGGGAAGGCATTTTCACGAAACTTAATTCTATTACTGATCGGCGTTTGTTCGTTTGATGTTACGTTGGGAATCGAGGAAGCGGGTCAACAACTTCCGGATTCAACTAAGGACAATGTGATAACGAAATCGAAACCCCCGCTAAGCACGAAAGACCTCTCGCAATTGAAGAACATCGAGAGTATTCTCAGACAGGCGGGAAGTGTGCATAACAACGGAACGAGTGGTGCAAACGTGACAAATGATCGAGGACGATGTCACTGCAGCAACGGCTTGTGTGGCTGCTGCTCACGATTTTTGCTCGACACGTGGAAACAAAAGGCTTGCGTAAATGTTACTTACGACCCTGATGAGTTCAGCTTTACGGCAAAGATCTGGATGAATGATAAAGTACTCTACACTCGGACAGTTTCAGGTAACAAAATATGGTCATTTTTATTCACAAAATACTTTCCGTAAGGAAAGTAATTAATAACTGTTAAATATTGAATGGGAATAAAATACATACAGGACATACATAAAGTACATAAAGTACATACAGGACGAACCCGTCGTTTTACATCCATGTTATGGCCCAGAAATGTATCTCAATAATTGTTTTATGCGTTGCGGTGCGCAAGTAAAAACGAAGACTTTTACACGACGCCTCAAAGGGCCACGACTAAACTTGGACGTTGACAACAATTATACAAGTTCTGATCTGTTGAGGTCCATGAAATGCAACCACTCGAACATCGATGAAAGATTGTGTTTTATTAATATCGATTTCGCATGTTTAGAGAAAATATCTTTTGTTTGATGTCAAAATAATTAGAAAATGTCTTTTAACGCTATTTATTGAAGAATCAAGTAATAATTACTAGTGTTCGTGTATGACTATACATCAGGGATTATGGGAGACAAGAAGAAGAGATGGAAGAAGCGGGTTAGAAGTGAGCGAGGACCTAACGTGGTGGGAAAAACGGACGGGGAATGAAAGTGTGAGTGAAAAATCGAAAATTCGTCGTGGATGCAAGAGAGTACGACGAGAGGAGGGAAACATGGATTGAGGAAAAAAGCAGAAGTGAGAGAGGAGAACAACGCGGAAAACAAACGAAAGAACGAAGAAGCGAAGCGCAGGAAGGAGGAAGGAAAAGGAAAAACAAGGTGATTGAATAGGAAGAGGAAGAAGAAGAGGAATTGAATTGAATACTGATTCAATTATTTTCTGATTTTTAAATTAGCCCGCACCGTCAAATGACCGTATGTTTTGGTCCTTTGATGTATCGACAAAATTACGGTCATTTCGCATCAGTAGGAGTGATTCGATGTCTGCTCGCAGCGGTTCATCTTTTGGTGCGTGCATCGTATCTAGTCTAGTTAGGCAGGTCGCACGTGCGCTATCATAGAATTGATTGCTGTCGTTCCTATCGGGAGGTGGCAAATATCTTATATCGCTGATAATCGATCATCTACTGGATTACAAAAATAGGGTTCATTTTAATTAACTCAACTCCATTTATTTTGATTCTAAGGGCGTACCAAGTATTTTTACTATCTCATCGCATGAAGTATGTAAAGCGAGAACGTATTGTAATCCCAAAAAATTAGAATGTCCGATTACGGTCTGCGACATGTGTCACATGTCCAAGAATGCAAAAAAGCATTTTCTGATTTCTGTCATGATATGCTTTTAAAATGACAACTTGATGCCACCAATAACGTCATGACTTCATACCAATTATTACGTTTTTCTTTCAGGAAAAAATCCTCGGCCAGTCTGTGTACCTGTTCCCAGGTTACCAACCGTAAGGGCGTGTGTGAGGTTTTACAACATTTATTTTCAAGGAAGAAACGTTCATGCCTGCATCAACATGGAAGGGAAGTTCAGGGACACAATTATTTTCAAGGTGAGAAATCGATGCAGAAGATTTCGCTAGAACTTGATTTATTGCACTTACTCGCCCAGTCCACACAGGCTGCATTTTTTAATCTTTTATTCGCAGTACTTCGACAGGAAACTGTCAACCATTCAGCGTGCGCCATCGATATAAATGGTTTTTGCGTTTGGGTCCACATTTTAATCGGCAATAGTGAGCCGAGTTCCTCAAAACACTTTTGACATCATGTAAGAGTGGGTTCCTTAGGTCTTGCAAACCGGACGAATTATTAATGGTTGATTATTTTAACGGTGTTATTGCCTAAAATCTAAATTTCGTAAAACGGTGACGGGACGAATTGTCACGCTCAGTATCAATAACAGATATAGTCTGAGCCTCCAGAATATTGGAGAGGGTGTTCTTGGACCAGTAACGGAGCTATCGTAACGACTTTACTATAAGTTCGAGTTTCACTTTTCTGAACCGGTCCATTTTCATCTCTTTTCACTTTGATCGCCAAATCAGGAACCAGATTTGTGCAGAAAATTCTAGTTTTTCGTATAGGTTTGTTAAAAACCACCCGGATACTAATTTTTTGAACAATTTTTTTTTTCACAGGTTGGCCTTGATTGTATAAGACTCGGTGCTAATGGAGTAGCACTCGTGAGACCCGAAGACGGCGGAGGACTTGGACAAGTGGAGTTCTTACCCGACGATGTGTCCAGCGACGATGGGGACGAGTCGGAAGAAGACTACGATGATGACGATGGTGACGACGATAGCGATGATGACGATGACGACGCAGATTATTTCTAAAACGCGCGACATTATATAAGGGGAGATCGGGGCAAAATGGGGCAATGGGGCAAAACGGGGTTTTTGGGCAAAACTAAATTTATCCGATAGGGCGAATTTGGGCATCCAAAAATTATTGGAAAATGACGTTTTGCCCAAAACCCCGTTTTGCCCCGTTGCCCCATTTTGCCCCGCTCTACTCTACATCTTTCGCTTCGTAACATTTATAATTGCCGTCGGTATACAAATTAGCACTATATCATATATTTATTATTATTCATTAATCGAAGAGAGCATGTTGAAAATGTTATTTATACACAAAGAAAAAAGAAAAAAATCAAAGTAACAGGATGTCTATTGGCCCCGATTCGTAAGTCGTGGGTTGTGGGTTGTAGTTATAAGCGGTAAGACGGGCCGAGTTTCTTCGTGGATCGAGGATCGTGTAACGTGACTGTAATCAGGTAACGTTGATCGCGATTCGTTCGTTACGTCCAAGCTGCCGTGAAGCACCCCAAGAGCTGGACGTTGAGAACGATCTGGTTTTTAAAGGCTTGCAATTAAAGCTATGACAATCAATACGGACACTCCGATGGCGTCTCTAAGCAATTGGGGCATCAATAACAGTGATCGCGCTCCGACCTGATGGTATAGCGCCGAACGTAAGGTACCTCGAGTAATCGTCGCTTCACACGAAATATAAAAATCCAACGCACAAAATAGTTCGGCGTAATAACCCGGGCATCAATATGAATTGTGCCTTACCATAATTTGGAAATAAGAAAATAAGTGTACTTACGGTGTGAACAGCTGAGATCGGCAAGGTCGAATCGTCAAATGGTTGGATGAGCCACTCGGTGATGTACATTTGTTGGTCTGAAAATGATGGTTTATTCAAACAGAAAATTCCTAACAATTTATTTGTTTAAGCCGTTATTTATTTAAGCCGTCACTAAATTTAAGGCTCATCTGAAGAACAAGGAAATTATATATTTTCTCGTTATTCGTTTACTCGGTGATACACTGATAAAAAAATACGGTTGAATCAACTAAGATTCGGGCAGGGACGTTCAACTAAAGATTTTGTTGATACAGATAAAAAATTAGTTAGTTCAACAATTTTTCGGGTGATTTCACCAAAATATTTTTGGGTCATTCAAATATTTTGTTGGACCAAAAAAATATTTATTTGAACGTCCCTGCCCGAATCTTAGTTGATTCAACTGTACTTTTTATCAGTGTATTTTTAAGCGTTGGTAAAGTAATGTTTCGAACGAATTTCGTGTCCAAATGTTACCATGCAATTTACAGGATCGCAAGTGAGTCAGTTAGATATCTTTCTTGCCAAGGGCGCAGATCGGGCCCCTACCGGACTGTTCTCGGTACCATGGGATGAGTTCCGCTGTCGAGTTAACGGTCCCGTCCGCTAGCTCGCGCGGCAGTTGTTTTCTCCGCCCTCTGACGGACCTTGTGGTAAACCAAATTTGAGCGTCCTCGTGATTCATGAGTGGAGGTCGATTACTGAGATTCCACCGGAAGTGAGACCGGAGTGAAATGGATCTAAGCTATTGACGAAGTTCTCGTAAACTCAAGAACAGAGTTGTATTCGTGTACGCGTTTCGTCAACTAGAGAGTCCGAAGTTTACGCAAAAATCCGTCACTAGTTTAGATCCGCTACAGTGCGTTCAAGTTACTGGTGAAAATTTGGTATATAATGGAGTTGATTTGGCAGTCGAGAGAATAGTAGGGCCCTTGGAATTCGCTGAAGAAACGTCCCGAGTTCGCGGGACTCGCAGAACTCCCACAATCGCTCTTATTCATATTAGTTTTATTTAAGGGGCTGCTGGACCTTCCAGTTTTAGTGACGAAAATAGGCGATTTCTTAGTTTTCACTATTCATCGTTACTATACGACGCGTATGCTTCAAATCTTGCAGGACTGTATTAATAACATAAGTGATTCAGCGTGCACTCGAATTTCAGTCGAGATCATCCGAAAAATAAAGAAAATCGAATATTATAAACTGTCGCGGAAATCAACGTGGCCGCTGAAATGTTTACAGCATCCGTTTTGTTGGATATAAAAAATTCTAGATCTTGCATACGTTAAAAGGGCGTGCATGCCGATTCTGTAAAGTTCTCCGAATATTCCAAAACCGTCGGAAAGTTGCTCACTTAAAAGATAATCAACTGTCGACGAGTAAAGACCTAGGTTTATTCGTTCGCGAGAGTGCGCGCCTGAACACTCCGATGACTAGTTCTCGGACTGTTATTCGGAGTTCTTTAAGGAGAGAGTCTCGCTGCGCACTGACTTCGCATAAGTTCGACAACAATAAGATAAAATTGCAAGTACTTTTTGATGGTGTAAAAATCTGAAAAAATCATGTATACTAAAGGTACTGAGAAGATTCATTTTACATAATAATAATTGCAAAATGTTATTAACAAAATCATTAAAAAATAATTGGTTAACAAATTACCCGGCAACAAAACTTTTTTTTATGAAAATGATTCGTTTATTTTTCTGAATACGTATGAATTTTTTCGGATTTTCAAGTAATCGTTGATTTTTTATTTGTTTTTTATAGAACAAAAATCAACGATTACATAAAATTTCATTTTCATAAAAAAAAGTTTTGCCGGGTCATTTGTTAACCAATTAATTTTTTGATGAATTTGTTAATAACATTTTGCAATTATTATTATGCAAAATTAATCTTCTCAGTACCTTTAGTATATGATTTTTTTCAGATTTTTACACCATCAAGAAGTACTTGCAATTTTCTCTTATTGTTGTCAAACTCTCTAACGAGTTGAGCTGGACGTAACAGTAGCTTCCTCTATGAGGAAGCTAAATACTAGATTATTATATTAATGGTTTATACCAGCAACTCTATTACTTAACTACCAGAATAAAAAGTTCTGCCTCGTTTCCAAAAATGATGATATAATAGAATAGTGTTATTTTATTCTTGACGCAAGCCCCCTAAGGACACTGTGCCCAAAAAACGTGCAGCGACGGCTAACAACCGAAATGTCGCGACAAAAAGAAAACCAAGAACAATGTAAATAACAATCCAGTCCCAACGATGGGTCCGATAGAATGGTAAAAATCAGGAGAGCTTATTATGTTCTTTATTATATCGATAGCCCAGAGCTGGGCAAAAAGTACTTAAACTTTAAGTACGCGGTACCATAAGTACTAAATACTTCGAGTACTGTACTCAACTTTATTTTAGAATGATGTTTAAGAATATTTTGCCGGTACTCAAAGTGTTAGGCACTTCAAATACCAAGTACTTTAAGTACTTTGCCCAGCTCTGCGATAGCCTAACAACAAGAGGGAATATAGATAACGCCGATGATTACCCAGCGAAACGTAATGATGTTTCGCTGATAACCCATTTTTATAATCGCAGCAGTGCTAAAATGTACCAGTGCGATAAGTCTGTGCCAATTTGCCACCGACTGATTTCTTTACGCGTTGAGGAGCGAAAGTATTGCGCATACGGTACTAGTGAAGTAGCGAAAGATGAAAGTGCAACTGATACTAACATACATGTGAGTCATATCGAACACCCAGTCACTCCGCGACGCAGCATCGAGCTTGTCTGAAGCGCCACGTTTGTGATCTTCCATTGTAAATTTGAGCCGTTTTACTCGTTTCGTTTAATTAAATCATGGGGTCTGCGGTTCTGACTAGTCACTGGGGCCTCGACGGTATAATTTTCATGACAGTTGCTATCGTCGGTGCATACATGTACATGACGCGAAAATTTCACTACTGGAAAAACCGCGGAGTCGCTGAGATATCGCCGACACCGTTTATCGGAAACTTCACCGATTGCCTACTGATGAAGAAGTCTCCCGGTCAATTCGTCAAGGATCTTTATGACCGATTCTCGAATCTGCCTTACATGGGTTTCTACATACTCGACCGACCCTTCTTTTTGGTGCGCGATCCAGAGCTCATAAAAAACATTCTCGTTCGTGACTTCAATTACTTCGTGGATAGATACGCGTCAACGAGCCCCAACGACACTCTCGGTGGGGCAAATCTCTTTTTATTGAAAAATCCCGCATGGAAATTGGCGAGGTCGAAGATCACGCCGATCTTAACGTCGGGCAAGCTCAAGAAGATGTTCGAGTTGATGATCGAAGTCGGCGAAGATCTCGACACTCATCTGGAATCCCTCGATCTAAAAGGTAGTGCGACTTTTGCAATTAATAAAATAAAGGGACATTTGGCTTATCATGGTTGCCACGAAATTCTCCGCCTGGAATTCCCTGAATTCTCCCGGTTTTCCAGAGAAAAGATTGACTTTTTCCAGTCTGTCGATCAGGGTAGGACAGGACAATACAAAATAACGTAAACTAAAATGTATAATGATTATTAATATATTGAACTCGGTTCACAATATTAAAAATTCCCACCGAAAATAATATCGCGACATGGTCACATAATATGCTCTATATAGTCGAAAAACATCAGATTCGAAAACTTTTAGGGTTAAAAAAAAAATTCCGTGACTTTTTCCTCACTTTTCCAGGTCCCCACAAATTCCATGACTTTTCCCTGACGTTTCCCGGTTTTCCAGATTTTCCAGGTCCGTAGCGACCATGCTTATCGGCAATTCATTGAAATGATTAATCGATTATGATTTTAGGCGAGGGCCGTACCGTGGAGATGAAAGAGCTTTGCGCAAAGTACACCACCGACATGATTGGCACTACAGCCTACGGTCTCAAAGTTAACTCTTTGAACAATCCCGACGCCGAATTCCGAAAGAGTGGACGTGCAATTTTCACGTTCGATACGTGGCGCAGTATGGAAATGACGTCTCTCTTCTTCGCTCCCCAGATCACCAAGACCATGGGCTTCGAGTTCTTCACGAAGAAAACTGCAGTGTTTCTGAGACAAGCATTCTGGGACACGATACGCGATCGTGAGCGTTCGGGAGTTAAGCGAAACGATTTTGTTGATCTGATGATCGAACTCAAAAATAATCAGACCGAAGCCAATAAAAAGATTTTCGGTATGATTACAGTGAAGATATCCTTAGTGAAAATGTAGTAAAACCGTTCTTTTCACTTTTTAAAATTCGTTTTGTACTAGCGACAGAGGCGGTAATCGTCATATAGAGACAAGCGACTTAATTCGTTCGGAGATTGAACCGGGAAAAGAAACAATTGAAGAAAAACTCTTACGTGTTTCAGAATTCGACGGCGACAACTTGGTCGCCCAAGCGGCTATATTTTTCGCAGGTGGCTTCGAGACCGCATCCAGTACCATGAGCTTCGCAATGTACGAGCTCGCACTCGCACCTGAAATGCAGAAAACATTGCGGGAAGAGATCAAGGAAGGGCTCGAACAAAACGCTGGCAAGATAACATACGACATGGTTTGTTATCCCGACACAGATACTATATATTATATAGTATCTGTGGGTATCGGCACAGAAGAGTGTCTTTGATAGAGAAACGCTAGATACACTTTAAATACGGGAGAGCGGGGCAAAATGGGGTTTTTGGGCAGAACTAAATTTTCCAATCATTTTTGGATCGGACAAGGTGGCAAAACTGGGCAGAAAAGCCTGATGTATCCGATGGGGCGAATTCAGGCATCCAAAAATTATTGGAAAATGACGTTTTGCCCAAAAACCCCGTTTTGACCCGTTGCCCCATTTTGCCGCGCTCTACCCTACACGTAACATTTTATTGATATTAATTTAGCGTATGATATTTTATTGATATTTTCAGCGTATGTTAATTTGACCAAGATGCGTGACTTTAGGTGCTTCTGGAAAATTGGAGTGACCGTAGGTGTATTTCAAAGATTGGAGTGAATTTAGCGTACACTGAGAAGTTACTCCAAGTTTGAGTGTCCATAGAGTATGTATCACAGGTACGCTAAATATTACGCAAAAAACACGCCAGTTTGGAGTGCCTTTGATTGCCTCATGATATGTGTCGTGGATATACCAAAATCATTTGGGACTCCATCAAACGCACGCGAAATTTATGCAAAAGATACGCAAACTTGGAGTAACTTCTCAGTGTAAGCTAAATTCACTAAAATCTTCGAAACACACCTACAGTCACTCAAATTTTCCAGAAACACCTAAAGTCACGCAAATTGCCCAAATAAATATACGCTATATTAATATGAAAAAAAATTTTACGTGTATTTAGAGTGTATCCAGCGTGTCTCTATTAAAGGCACTCTTCTGTGCCAATAGCCACAGCAATAATATAATATTATGTTATTATATAATATTACACAGAGAAAAAAAAATCATTTGAGTCAAGGCCGTCGATTCAAATTTTTCTTTACTTAATACAGCAATTATTTTGTTCTATCAACCAAAAATTTGTTTCGCTACCCGTAAGCGCTCATTTTGTTGACGCAATCGATTTTTTTTCTCAGTGTACATATATTATTATGTAATATATATTTGAGGATAGAGTCTCAAACTTTAACTTATAACTGCTATTGATCTGCGGTTCTCCAGGTGATGAATCTTCCCTATTTGAACAAGGTCGTGTCTGAGACACTTCGAAAATATCCATCTCTGCCCTACTTGGATCGTGTCGTGACCGCCGATTATAAAGTGCCAAACTCGAATATAGTGCTAGAAAAGGGCATGCCCGTTTTTATTCCCATGCTTGGATTGCATTACGATCCCGAATACTTTCCGAATCCGGAAGTCTTCGATCCGGAGAGATTTTCCGAGGAAAACAAGAAAGGCCGAGACCCTTTCGTCTACATGCCATTCGGAGATGGACCTCGTTTCTGCATCGGTACGCTACTAGAAATTGATGAAGAGCAGCGATCGCTCGACTTTTTTGAATGATTAATAGTTCGTGTTTTTTCAGGAAAGCGTTTAGGATTGTTGCAAACGCATCTTGGGCTTATTTACCTCATATCGAACTACGAGCTATCACCGTGCAAAGAAACATTGATCCCGATGAAGATTAATACAAAATCTTTCCTCACGGCGGCAGACGGAGGACTGTATTTGAATGTTAAAAAAATTCCTATCTCAGCGCGTTGATGTGATTGGACAATCGATCTGTATTGTATTTCGAGGAGTGTGTAAAAAAAATTATCGATTGTTTTGTGCATCAATGGACACGATTTATTACGCGAAGCAATAAAGAAGTACATTTTTGTTTGTTATTACTTCAAAGGTTTCAGGAATTAGTAAAATTTATGTTCACTTTTTCACGTTCACGTATACGTTTATTTTATTCACTTACTTTCATTTACAAAAAAACTAATATTTGACCGTGGCTTTTGTTTTTTGATGTTTTTTGTTTTTCGAGATACATTGTTTTTTTTTACTATGCATTATACTTAGAATTACATGTAGTTTCCTACGATATAATAGTACGACACCTTGGAATCGAACGGAATGATTAGATACCAAAGCAATCGACCGTACCTATCTCTTGTTCGCTTATTATCAATACGCATGTAATGGCGTTCAATGCTGGCGGCACGTGCACCGATTCTTCTCGATACTAGATTTAATTGCAAACCCGAAACATTGCACAGTCAATAACCTCGATTAATTTTTAACAAAAAAAATTACATATTAATTTATATTTATTTTTGTTTTCAAGCTTTCTTCTCTAGCCGTCCCCATCATTGAACGCCTGAACAATTCGGTATCATGCCTTCAGCGTTGTTTTTTTTATTTCCTCACAGACTCCCTAAACATTATTCTTTCAATCAATATCGGTAATCGCTCGCCAGCGAGCGTTGTCATTGCCAAAGTACTTAATATCTGATAAAAGTTCTTTTTTTGAATCTGTTTTTATGTGTAGTTTGGATTTTTCTTTTAATCTTCTCATCATCCGAAACTATATATCCCGATTCGTGGATATATGCGACTCTGGATGATCTTACATTATGTACATTCACAAAGAATTTTCCTAGGGTTAAATATATGGATATCTCTGCAGTGATATTCGAGCCACGAATTTTAACGAGATTCGACGATGTGCCTTGCCGAAATTGATCATATTTTTTGTCTCTTTTGTCTCGACTGTTTGATGCTCGAATGTGACTGCAAAGCGCGTAATCCTTCATCGACTTATCACGACTAAACGTAGTATCAGTGACTAAACTTAGCTTGCGATTGGAAGGGGCACGGAAGAGGATGATGAGGAAGGACGGGAGAGTATTAGTACAAATCGCGAAAGGTCCATCGACATTGTATTTTTTTTTCCTCTTTCTGTTGTGTTTTGAGTTCATTCGTATTATAAAATTTTCTCGAAGTTGATCATTCATCGCGGGATGATACATATTATAAGGGTTGTCTCGTTAATTGACCGACGTGGATTCACAACAATATTAAGCGAGTATAAATAAAGAATTGACGTTAGTAATGCACCGAAACGCCGTAAACGGCTCGACGGGCCAACCGAGTATCGACCGTTAGGCCGTGTTTTTTCATCGACGATCTCGAAATTCAATCCTTGCGCGAATTAATATCTCTTAACGATATTCTCGATATCTTTATATCGAAGAAACAACCAATGGCGTATTCGCTGTTAATTTTTTTCTCTCAGTTTAGAAGATGACTGCATACATTTCTTCAGTCATGAAGCTACGCATTTTTAGCAACATTCTTTGTTTGGATTGGAGTCATGTTTTTTTTTTTCGCAAACTTTGTGTCGACATAAACAAACAACGATCGTATTTCGAGAAAGCGGTCTGTCGATCTGGTATCATCAATATCGCATCAGTACGTGGAAGAGACAAATAAATAAACGACAAAGATCAGGCACAAGTAGTGTTTTTTTAAAATAATTATAGAGACTCCCGTAACTTGCTCATTAAAGATTGACAAGTGGAAAATTTCATTCGGTTTATAAACCGCAACAAAAATTATCAGTTTTGGTATACGTTAGGTAGTAGAGTAACTGTGTTCTTTTTTTCCGTTCATGCCACAAAAGTATACGGCGGTTTGCAACGATTCCATCGACCCTGTTAAAACACGAAGAGTTTCTTCTTTGCACTTCAGAGACGCTAATTGGTCACACGAGTTTGAAAAATCTCGAATTAAATTATTTAAAAAAACATCACGCAGAATTTGATTCGCGATCTAACTGAACAGAAGCTTCGAGTATCGTAATCGGATCAACGACGTATTGACTAATTGTTTTATCTTATTTTTAGTTGTATTTTTTCACATTCTTCGTACATCCATCGGGTACAACGTTGCAACAAATGTCATCGTGGTTAATTACAGGATGGAGCCTAATTAATGAAAAAAAAAATGCCCAATACATGTTGGGATGAAAGTAATAACGTAAGACTAGAGTTCAACAATACATGCGGTTTAATTGCCGTATAGACATACCGATGAAGTATAAAAATATAAACATCTAAAAATGAAAGCGCGATATCGTAGAGAACTAATCGTAAGAGTTGCTTTGATAATTGCTAAACGATCGCTGTTTATCGTTATATCGGAGACGTAGGCTGCTTCGTAAGCTTGTCTCTCCGTTATAAATCGTCAAAAGAGAAAGAGAGAAAGAGAGAGAAAGAGAGAAAAAGAGAGAGAAAGTCAGAGAAAGTCAGAGAAAGAGAGAGAAAGAGAGAGAAAGAGAGAAAAGAGAGAGGAAGAGAGAGGAAGAGAGCGAAAGAGAAAGAAAGAGACTGAGAGAGAGAGAGACAGAGAGAGGTCGTTATTATTTTTTTATCTCAATTTCTAATATTTTAGCAATTCGCTTTCTCTTTTCGCAACATTCAAAACAATTACTCTTTTTTGGATTTTACCATATGGCAGCTATATTATAATATAGATGTATATTATATCTGTTTGCCATGTTCTAGCATCTATACTTAACGATGTATATAGTCATAGATGTTTTGTGTTTTCTTTTTCGTTTTTTTCTTATCTTTATATATATATATGTACGTTTGTGGCGATTCAAATATTATATTGATACGTTTTGCATATTTATACATATATATATAGATGTATATATAACGAACAACATTTATGATTAGTCGTTAGGCTACCCGCTAATTGGACAATAAATAAAATAATCTACGTATCTAACACTTAGGACTGTCGGGTCGGACAGAGTCACCTGAATTTCATCGAAAGAGATACTCTCATCTCCGATAATCTTTTTAATTTCTTTTTTTTCCCTATATGATTACTTTTCACTGAAGAGTAAAATCGTTCACGAGTTTCAAACGTAAATCACCGTCGCCATATTTCGATCCATTTTTGTTTGTCAGAGTGGATCAATCAACTGGATGAAGCAAACGATCTAATCTCCGAGCGAGGGAGCTCGGTTTCAGTAATCACTTATCGCATGCATTTTTTTTTAGGACAAAAAAAACTTCTTCGACAGCAGCAGTATCTGCCAACTTCACGATTGTCTATTGATGTGTTTTTCGTACGTTATTTTTTTCATTAATATTCATTGGTCTCCGTGTCACCGAAACACCCTTTTGAGAAGAAAAAGGAAGATAACGTGAGGGAAGAACTACTCGCACCCAGCCGGCGTGCATGCGAAATTCGCACCTGGTGCGACGGACCTAACGATTGTCTTCGCGCCTTACCGGCTTAAGGCTCCAATCTCTCGGATCGTTTGAAAAAAAAAATGTGGTGGAGAAACTCGTATAAATGTACTAATTTCAATACTACAACGCATCTCATGTAACAAATCTAAATGCCAATAAAGATCGTCATTATTCCTTTTATTGCCGTAGCAAAGTCATTAATGAGAGTGTAAATAATAGATATTGATACGAATATCTGAAATTCCCGAAGCAATAAAAACTATATATTTGTATTAAAAATAAATAAAGCCCTTTGTGCTTCGCGTAAAATCGTGATCGAGTCCAAGCTGAATTTTGGTCTGATTGTAAAAAATATGATATAAATTAATAATTATGGAATTGTGAACTTTGCACGACATCTCAAATTTCCACGAGTTTCTCCTTTGCCTTCGCGAAACGACAAAAGCCATCGGTTTTTAATTTAGCCCTCGTTCGACAAGCCGGTGCAGCAAGACGATCGCTGCGCCCACCAGTCGCCCAGCTCGGCGAATCTTCCTGTCTTGTTCTTAACGGAGACCACAACGTATCACTTGACCCCTTCGTGGCCGGGTGAATGAATGGCGTGAGGAACATTGCCCTGCAATTCATCCGCGTGTCGCTTCGGTCGAAAACTCGATGTCAGCGACGAGATCCACCCGGTCTGTTGTTGCTGTTGCGTTTGATCGTGAAGCGAACCACCGCTGTTACTCGTGCTTCTCGTACCGTCGATGCTCATACCGGATTTGAATCGCGAGAACAAACCGGGCGACGACTTTTTCGCGATGTACGGTGACGGAAATCCAAAGGGTTTCTTCTCGCTCTTCGACGATTCCTTGTACAGTATCGAATCCAAACTGCCAGTATGCTGAACCTCCTCCTGTTTCTTATCGTCCAGCGAACCCAGCAAAATGCCCTCGTTCTGCTTAGTTATCTTCGATATGTCTTCCATACTCGCGGAGCTTCGTCGAATCTCCACTTTTTCTATATCGTCGTCAACGATGTTCGAACTTCCGGGATGAACAATTATTTCCGGTTTCTTGGTCGTTCTCACGTCAATCTCCTTGAAGTCATTGAATTTCAATATTTTCTCAGCAGTCTTAGCTTCTTTTAAGCAAACCGTCTTCGGAACGTTGATCTTACCCTCGGGATTGGATAGATTACGTCGATGCTTGACAGCGCTCGCGTTGGCGTCGTGACCCGGCAATATTTCCAACGACGCCGACGGCCTCTTCTCCTTGGCAAAAACCATTCTCCAACTTTTGTTCTTGCCGTCTTGTGACTTTCTCGCTTTCGGCAATGTCATCGCACGCTTCTCCGTTCCGGTTATTTCGACCACCGTGTTCGTCGACGATTCTTTGCTCTCCTTAGATTTCTTCATCAAATTGCAACGCTTGCAGAGCGTCACCGTGCTGTTTTGTCTCGGTGTCGTTGCTGACGCGCTGCTGCTCGTAATCGATTCGCCCTTCGTCAACGTTCTCGCTGGTGCTCCGTGATGTTTCGTCGTTTTTGTAAGTTGCGGCTCCTTCGAGTCGAAACTTATGCTCAGTCGATCGGTGAAATTTCGCAATCGCGCCAGCAGAGATTTGTGATTGTTCGAGGCTGTTTTGTCGTCGCAACAGCAGCAAAGATTGTTGTTGAGTGGTACAGCGGAATCTTTTCGAGCCGAATGAACATCGCCTGTCTCGCGGTCAACGACGCTTGGTCGCTTCTTCGGACGGTTTCTGTGACCGGATGTGAGGCTCTCGATCGCTATCACGTTTCCGTTACCTTCGGCTGTTCTTTCGTCTCGGTACGCCACCTCGAAGAATTCGCCCTCGTCCCTCTCCAATTCTTCGAGAATCATTCTACCGTCGTCGCCCGATCTCGCGCTTACCGGCGAACTCATGTCGCTGCTCAAATTTTCGCCTCTGCTCCGTCGCCTCTCGCGATCGTGTTCCCTAACGGCTTTGGCGAGATCGTGATTGTAATGGTCCAACGACGATTTATCCCTGCTACCCTTGCGACTACCCGGATAACTCTTTCGTCCGGTACCCGACGACGTCGCTACGCTACCTTCCGTCGATATCTTAAATTTTAACGTCTTTTCACTTATCTCGACTTCCGTCGCAGTTTCGGGATCGGAACTCTCGGGATTGTCGATTTCCTCGATTGTCAAATTTTCCTGATCTTCGTCGGTTGAACGCGATCGCGAATGGATCGTACCGCCCGAACGCTTCGAGCGCATGCTGTGAGACGATATGGATTTCGTTATCGCCGATGAACCGCCACCGGTCGTCGTCGATATCACCGATTCACCGAGATCCACTATACTCTTGCGATGATGACGCTCGTCCTTTGCCGCCTCGTTCAGTCGCCTGTAGTACTCCAGGGCGAAACGGACCGGCTCCACAATAAATTCCTGGAAGAATATAAAAAGATTTTTACTTTTTTTTTTGCCTCAATCGTGCCTGAGGAAACTTTCGCGATGATAATGGTCATTGTTCTTACATAGATGATACAGAAAATTTGTTCCAATTAAGAGAGCAGTTTTTGTCTCGTCACGGCAACACAAAATGATCCTGAAGATATACTTTTTTTTAATCGTATTTGGGGAAACTTTCGCGGTGATAATGATCACTATTCTTATATAGATGATACGGAAAATTTGTTCAAGTGAAGAGAGCAGTTTTTGTCTCGTCACCGGCAACACCAAAAATGACCCTGCACGACACCAAATTTCATCAAGTTATAACGGCTGTGTTTTACCTCGCACAAACTTTGCTCGGGAAAGTTCACTTGGGGAATAAAATTCTACAAGTGAACAATTTTTTTTTCCTGAAGGCGTTGACCGAGATTTGCCAACGATGAAATTTGATGTCATGCAGATAACTTGAGGCTCATAATACAGCATGTTTAATGATAGGGATCGCTTGAAGTTGAAAAGTTTTACAGATGGAGACATGTGACCCGAACTTAAACGGTACTGAATTATTGACTCTGCACGAACCTGCAGTTCTGGAAAGAGTTCACCAAGGGACTCGAACAGAGGTAACAGTACAAGGCCGATAAAGCTGCACTGGGAAGACGGCTTGGTAACCTTGTCACGGTCCATGAAAGGGGTCACAGGAAGTCCCTCGAGCTTTTCCGCGTCACTCTGCTTGAAGAATTCCTGAAGAAGTCTGTCCAACCAGGGCTCCGCCACGTCCATTGGTCTTGCCTCGTTACTTATATCCGCCACTTTGATCAGGATCATCGACAGCTGCGAACAAACAGGCAATCGTATAATTTTCCGTCATAATAACAATTTTAAAAAATGTATACGATCTGGTCATACCCAACGACAAATATAACATAACCAACACCAAAATTCATACCAAAATTATGTACCTATTATTTTAGTCAAATTTTTCTAGACTAATTACCGAACCCTCTTCTTCTTTCGATTCGGACACTTATTTCTCAAACACTTATCGTGTACAAATGGTGTTTGTTACATTTCAGCGGTCGATTAAAAAGTTGAAAATTGAAATTTTCATATGGCTTACTCATAAAAGTTGAAAATTAAAAGTTAAAAGGTGAAAACTGAAAGATGAAAGTAGAAAGTTGAAAGTTGAAATTTTTATATCAATTCCTCATAATGTCCCTTTACTCGCAAAGCTTCCTCTATGAAGAAGCATTTACTATATTTTTTGCTTCCTAATAGAGGAAGCTTTGCGAATAAAGGGACATTATGAGGAATTGATATAAAAATTTCAACTTTCAACTTTCATCTTTCAGTTTTCACCTTTTAACTTTCAA